>APFE031442942.1:20626-43888 GCA_000404065.3 Pinus taeda
CTTTTAACTCTTTCTAATCTTTTGGTTTGTTGGGTGATAATTATTGTTCCTTTATTTTGTATTTTTATGATTATTGTTATTTTTATTCTATAATTATTATTTTCCATTTTTGTTATTATTTTCATGTTTTCCAGTGAATTTTTTTTCTTTATGAATCTTCTTTATCTCAAAAATTTTGAATCTTAAAACTTTTGTATATTAATTTTTTTATTTCAATTAATGCTAGTTTATTTAAAGATTTAAATTAATCTATATTAGGCAAAGTATTTTGATAGAAATCACATAAGATAAATTTTTGGCTACTTTTTGTAACCAATAAGTGTGGTTCATCAAGTATTTTGGTAGAAATCACATAAGAGAAATTTTTGGCCGCTTTTCATAACCAACAAGTGTGGTTCATCATCATGACCAGATGAAGAGGCAGACCATGGCAAAGATTTAAATAGAACGCAATGTAAAAACATAATTTCAAGTAAATTTGATATTAATTATTATATATTAAAAATACTATGTATATTCCCATATTTGACTAATTTAGATTTGATTCAATTAGTTTATATTAATTAATTATTAATCAAAAAATAAATTTCATCTATTATTGATATTTTTAATTTTATAAAACTTTTATTAATTTAGTCAACCTTTTTTTTATTTAATTTAAAATAAAATAAGTATTAAATTATATATTTGACTTAATCTTTTTTTTCAAAATTATATTTTGAGGTTACTACATTAATCTTTTTATTTTATCTACTCCTAGACTGGATTCTCCATCTTGTGGAGATGATGAACCACATTGGACAATGATAAAATTTCAAGGGTGAGTGTTAATTTTATTTTGAAGGACATATATTCATGTAACTCTTCCAAAATGAAAGGTTATAAAAAAAAATATACTTGTATTGAAAATTATACATTAAATAAATCTTTTATTAAAAAATGGTTAGAATGAAAGTGTCCTTCTAAATCTCTACCACTTTTAAAATTTGAGTGGCTACATTAAAACACTATAATATCTCAATAGAACTTAGTGAAGAAACAAACATTTTTCTCAAATTCCATTAAAAAAGGATAAACATATGTTTTTTTAATCCACGAGATGATCCTTAAAAATATTTGTACTTACATCATTGAAAATATAAATTTATTTACAGAATGATAAAGACTTTTTAATTTTCCTTTGTTTCTAGTTTATAATATCTATTTAATTAAACTTAAAATAGTTTAAAATAAGCAAAAACAAACAAATATATATCTTCAACAACTAAAAGAGTTGTAATTTATTTTACATAATGCCCAATCAAAATATACAACTAATAAACTTTCATCTCCATTAAAAACTTCTGCATCTCCATTATTAAAAACTTCTGCCTCTATAGATTCAAAAGTTTATATAATTAATAGGTTTTTTTTTCATATTTAATAGAGAGATTATAATGTGTAATACACATCTACAGTGCAAACTAGACCTAGCTGTTGTTGTATGGCTTGATTGGTCTCTTTCTTTCTTGGTTGAGGATGGATTTCGAATTTGGTCATTTTATTTCGTGAGGGAAGCGGTTGTTGTATGGCTTGATTGGTCTTTTTCTTTCTTTGTTGAGGATGGATTTCGAATTTGGTCTTTTTATTTCTTGAGGGTGGCTTTCATATTCAAGAACAATGCTTATATGATGATTTCTATCTTGGTTGGTTTTTTCTAATAAGGCGGCTTCAACATCTCGTCAAAAAAATGTCATTTAATTTTTAGAGGATTTCAACATCTCGTTAAAGAGAAGTAGCAGCTGCATGAACAACCACGGCACTCTTTATTTCCTGGGTGTCGAATGGAGTGAATGAAGCGGAGACACGATAACAGCTATATGATTAGCCATTGGTATTTTATATCTTATGGGAAGATCAGTGGAGGAAAAATAATATTAAATTGTAACCTTGTATGCAGAACTTTGCAATCTCTGTTTTTTTGGTTATTACTAGAATTCTGCAGTTTCATTTCAACCCTAGAGAGTCCTTTTCGGTTCAAAATACTGCATAGTTTGATGGGAAGCATACTTATTATTTCTCTGTTATCAAATATTTCTTTCACTTTAAAGTATGGAGATATATGCTTTCAATTATATCTCAATAGCTAGAAAGTCAATAACGAGAATTCCCTTGAATGAGGGAGAGGGAAGAATAGTTTTAAATAGCCTCTGATTCTGCTGAAGTTGTTTATAATGTTAATTTGTATGTTTTCGAAAACTAAAAACTTAATTATGAGAAAACGCTTTCAGGACAAGGGAAGAAATACAGGGTTTTAAATAAAGCTTAATTTTACAAATTATGGGTTTCCCTTATGGCTTACTATCAAGAAGGGAAGGCCTTTCTCTGATAAAGAAACATTGACCTAAGATTTAATTGAAAGTACTATCATGAAGGGAATACCTTGTCATTAAGGTAAAGATTTAAATGAATTTGGTAGTTATTTAAAGAAACACTAACCTAAAGATTGGATTCGATAGTGAAATGAGATAAAAGGAGATTCATATGCCCCGTGCTTTCACAGACTATCTCACCAAACTTTATTTTACATTTATTTTCTTATAAATATTACAGAATCTATGAAAAACACAAAAGTCTCCAAAAAGCTTAGGCTGAGGAACTGTGGGATATCATTCCAATTTTTCAGTTGAATCTTGGAAATTAATTCCACAATTTGGCACTTGAAACCTATTTCACATTAAAGCATAGATAAGCCATACATGCATAAGAGGTTATATTTATACGTATTGAGGTGGAGACACCCTGCCTTTGAAACCTCAACAATCTTAGATACTTGTTGTCCAGTAAAAGAGCTTCTAGATCAATGAATTTTTCTTCCACACAAATTTCTAATGTCATTTCTAATGTCATAAGAGTAAGAATCTGAATTTGAATTGTATGTGCATATCCTCAAGAAGAAGACAATTTTGAAATATAGAACCCTACATCAAGACTTTTGAAACCCCACTCCTTTTGCTACTCCATATGTTATATTACATTATTATCTTAAGGGGTGTCATGTGGAAAATTAAATAAGACGTGCTAGCGTCTTACTAAGTATTTCATTTTCCATGTTTTATAGAACTTATAATTTCTTTTTACAAGATTAGAAATGATTCATTATTAGAAATTTAGTAGAAATTAATCACCTAATTTAACTAGGCGAAGGAGTTGCTCGGAAAATTATGGAAATTTTGGTTATATTTAAAGAAAATCCGGCAATGATTTTTGTAAATCCAAGTTATAGTTGTTAAACTTCAAAATTTTAGCTGTCTTAGAAGTTTTTGATGGTGCTGAATCTATTTCCACCATCAAAAAAATTCAAACACTACCTCTACAAAAATTTTTGAATTTTTTCCCCTGGATTCTAGCCACTTTTAACTGTCCGTACTTAACATATATCAAATATATTAAATCCGTACTTAACATATATATATTCTAATTTAACAACCACTATAGTGATATTTTGTCCAAAAACTTTGAGTTTTTTCCGTAAATATCATACAAAACATATAAAATAACTTTGCCGTCTTGCCTCATCTTTCTGTCGTTTAGTATTTTTATTTTCCACACAGTTATTTGCAACTATGCAGCAACTCTGACATTTGAACTACAGGTTTGGGTAAGAAATCAAAATTTTGTTTCAATTCGGAAGAGATCTTTGTCTACACGGCATATTTGAACGATGTTTGCTTGAAAATATTCTAAATTCAGTTATTGTATTCCAAGTATTTAAGATGATTGCGTTAACCGACATGCCTGATATAGTCGTCGGAGGCAGTGATCAAATTTGAAGGGCAGGTCTTAATTTTATTTAGAAGGGCACACATTCAGGTCGTCCTTCCATAATGAAAAGCAGAAAAAAAAGAAGCAATTCAATTGACAACAGTAAATTATCTTCAAATTTCTTTTTTTTTAACACATGGTAAATCGGTAATAATTTGGAACTAATGTGGTGAATTGGAAGACAACATATTAGACTTCCCTTCCAACAAGAATAGCTTGAAGACCTACTGATCTGCATTTACAATAGAATATATAATTGTTGCATATGGTAATTAATCTAAACTCAAGGCATGCTTTTTGATCTTCTATAAATCTTCAATTGCTAGTGTTTAAAAGGCTTCAATTTTTTATATATTAAACTTTTCTTTTATACAGTTGTTCCAAGTTCGAATGTAATAATTCTCCAATGCTTAGGATGTCATTTCTTATATGTTGTTTGAGACTTTGTGAGGTTAATGTGTATTGTTTATGGATTTGTTGTTTGAGGCTTTGCGAGATTAACAATTTTACTTAATGTTAGAATCTTTCTACTGAGCATACCTTATATATATATATATGTGGTACATTGTTCAATTCAGTACCTCCATACACACATATATATATGTATGTGCTACTCTGTTCAATACAGTACCTCCAATTCCAACAATGTTGTATGGCAAACTTTCATTCTGGCTCGTAACATGTTTATGATAGATTGCTTCTCTTGTGCATACCAAAGTTTCTTTTATAACTTCACTATATCAATATTTAGCACAATTTTTAATTCAATACTTCAGTTTTTCCAATTCCATACAAGTGAAATCGATCTCACACTTACAACTATTGATTGTGAACTGCTGGTGTAACTATTCTATGTTGTCAAGGTCTTTATGATATTTTCTATCAAATTTGTTTCGCAGAAATTTGTTAGAATCATAGTTTGAGTTTTCATTGAATCTATTATATATATTATATAATCTATAAAATGATTTTGCTAAATTCTAATTAAAAATTTCAAAACATAATATAATACAATGGATCATTGAAATAACATAATCCAACAAAAATTGTTTTACCAAATCTCAATTAAAAACTCTAAAACATAGTATAACCACACCTTGTTATTTCTTAGCACATAGACTTATAAATGAAAAGCTATTAAGCCACCGTCATTTTTACCATTATCAAACAGAAAGCTATTAAGCCTTGATCACTCTTATTAGTAATAGATAAAAATAAAAATGATAGAATTTGAAAAAAATGCAGCTTTCTGGTGAGATAATTGCTCATTGAACAGACTGCACCAACGAGAGTGGAATCATGAAAATAGGAGTGGAATCATGACGAATAGGAGGGGAAGTCTACAGAAAAGTTTAGAGAAGTTGGGAAGGTACCTTAGAATGATATTGCTTCAGAGAAATAGTGCTCACCGAAACCTTTGTACAATAAACTCTCCACGCTACACACTCACCAAAGTTGGTGAAAACAAGAAATGAGAAAACAAATCACCTTACCGATTTTGAAAATAATTAGATGAATTATTGTTCACAAAGAAATCAAATTGATAAACACCACACTATACAATACCTTAAAAATATGACTCTGTTGTAGTATTCTTACAATTCACTAGGGGCTTTGCACGCAATGCTCTGCCGCGAACGGTGGAATCAAGAAATTATAGTAGTATTCTTACTATTCACTAGGGTGATTTGCCCCCAATGTTCTGCCGTCGATGCTAGAATTAAGAAATTAAAAACAAAGAGACAAAGAAATGTTAAAGCATAAACACTTGCAAATAACAAATGAATAACTAAAATAGAAACCAGAAAAATTAGAGATTCCAATTGTTGTTCATATTAATATGAAGAAAGTTCAGATTTCTCTTACCTTATCCATCCATTCAACAGAGGAACGAGCTAATTCATCCATCCATTCAACAGAGGAACAAGCTAATGTGTTTCACTCAAATACCTTTGTTTCCAAAATTTTTTCCTCTTCATTCTGCACTGGCTGGCCCTAAGTGGTTAATATCACAAATCTCTATTGTCACTGTCTTTCTGAAAAAGCTAGCATGGAAAACTTTATTCCATTTGAATCTAGCTTTATTTCATTTGAAGCTATCATGGAAAGCTTTATGCACAAATTAGAAAACTCAATTCAAAAGGAAACTGTTGTTTTCAAAATGGGAGCAACTCAAAAACTGTTGTTTCTGAAATGATATTGAACATCAGTTGAGAAAGGAAATTTACAAGTTTAACCATTGTAATTTCTGATAGACCCACAGTGCATTGACAGCTGGAAATTGAAATTCTGAAAGTTTGGATTACAGAAAAAATGAAATTAAAAAAAAAAAAAATTAGAAGGATTGACAAATTAACAACCCTTCTTAAAAAAATTTATAATATTATTCTAATTTTTTTTCTTAAATGGCAAAATTCAAATTTTAAATTTCTTTTGACTAGTAAATTTTTTTTCCTATTTCTATGACGTGCGAGAAGTGCTTTGAAGGGCTGTGATGTGTTCAAATTTGATCACTGTCGGAGGTCTTAGCGCCGGGGCCGATCCTTCTCTACTGGAGTAGTGTCACCAAGCTCTGGCATGCATCAAGTCAGAGTTAGGCCAGAAATTGAAGGTCGTCGTTGCTCTTTCATATCTGCCGCGCATGGATGAGGATCGCTAGGAATCTGCAAGGGTAAGTCTCGCCTATTGTGTCAAAATATTAGTATCTACAATGTTTCAAACGTCTGTCTTAGCCGGTATTGATGTGTATGCAGGTAGAGATGGAAGCTCAGGCCATGAAAGATGCAGAAATGGAAAAGATTTCCTACAAAGTGGTGCTAAATCTCACGGAGCAGTACCAAATCTATGGGAATGCTATGATAGACGGGAAAATCCTAATCATTAAGCCCAAGGAGGACACGATAATCCTCTCGGATAGCCAGAGATCCGAATTTCAAGAAGCCAAAAACAAAATTGTGGAGCTCCTGCATCAAGCTTCTCATAAAAGCTCAGTACAAGTGGCATGTATGAAACGATTTAACCGAAACACGTATCAATTTCAACCAACAGAACCTGACCGTGCTTGGCATGCGTTCCAGTGTTTGCTGCAGATTTATCGATGGATTTGTTGCAACCCTATTGCCTTTTCCTGCGTCAGCCAACGACTCAATGCTGAATGATTAAGCACATACAGTCAAGTGTATATCATCTGCTTCTGAAAAACCACTTCATTGCATTGGCATTCTGGTTTCTTCTTGCTGGCTCATGCAACGGTGAGAAGAGGGCCATGGATCGAGGGGGTGTAAGGATCCGAGGACGCACATCTATCACCATCGCATCCACTTCAACAATCACAGGCTGCCTGAGCGCAGAACCCACGTATTGATCCTGTGCCCACTCCGCCAAGAGGCCTTGTCTAGAGGGGTAATCGTAAGGCCTGAGCATCGACGATGATTGGGTTGACCCCTTCTTCCATGCCCAAGCCTCTTTATGCGATTCTCGCTTATTGCCACAACCGCTGTTGCTTCTACTGCAGTTGGCCATGGGATGACTGAATCGATCATTGATTGATTCCTCAACAATAAATGAAGAAAACCCGACCTTTGGCATCTAGCATGTCGACCTGCATTGTGCCACCTCCATTTTTGCTGGATCGTTGGCTTCGTGCTGACTAGGCCACAAGGGTAGTTCCTCACGTTCCGGCAATTTTTATTTCCAACTCCACTGCAATATAAATACAGTTTGACATGCAAGGGGAATAGGGTTTGCCTTGCATTTATATTTTTCTCAAAGTTGACTTTAGCATGTTAGCAGCAAGACAACCCCTATTCCCCTTACATATCAGAAGCATTTATATTGCAGTAGAGTTGGAAATAGGATTTGGCGTTCCTCACCATTGGATCTTTCCATACATTAAGTCTCGACGGTCATTGCCATCTATCGACTCTGCTGGATTGTTGACTTAGCCACCTCCGTGGCATAACCTTGACTCCGCTCGTTGAATGGATTCTGTCGTACCTTGAGGGATGACGTGGATGTCACAATAGTTGTTCCGTTGATATGGACGTAACCTTTTACATAGTTTGACATTAACGTAACAATTGCCATAGTTTTACAACGACATTTTGTTTTTGTATCCAGTTTGTAAACTATAATAGAGTTTGTAAACTTTAACAATGCGCTATGTTAAAAAGATAATACAACATTATGTTTTTTTTGCCACCAAGGTTTTACATATGCGCCTATCTTGCCATCATTGTATAACATGGTTTTGTGACAAAACTTTGTGCCATGACATAATTAAAAATCATGTGCCTATGCTATGAAGTATAAACCCAAATATACTTTTCAATGTGCATATGTGCACTTGAGATAGGACTCGACTAGATGCCATGTGTCAAGCGATGGAAATACCATGTCGAGTGATGGAAAAACCATATGATTAGCCAAGGCTCTTTTGCGTTGTTGTTTCATAAACTTTGACGGATGATTTCTCCATCATCCAGAGTCCAAATGAGAAACTACAAGAAGCGCCAGATTTAGAACAACGAAGAGTTCAAGATGTTGTTTTTGGGATGTTATGCGATTGCCCATTTTCTACACAAGTCAAAAACAAATTTTCTGCATGGGACCATCTTGGTTGTTAATCAAATTTCGAATTAAACTACAATATCCATTTTGGATCACCCACTAATATCATTATCCTTATTTATGAAATCGCAGTCTAATAGATCCGACCAGAAGCTGATTTTGTTGTCATATGGGCTATAAAAATTGACAAGAGAGAGATTTATCCCAAGGGAAGAACTAAACCCTTCCATCAAATTTCTAGCTTCATAAACAAATAAATTAAAAGGACCAATTGAGGGAGACTAACTCGAAAACATACCACCTGAATTCCCACTAGCATCAATAGAAAATAAATTCTACCCCACCGACAAGTTAAATAAGCTTTGACCAACTTTTAGGATTACACACATAGTCTCTTGAATAAAATTACATTCATATTATGAATAGAGAACTTACTCTCGAGGGTATTCCTCTTAGGGGAGACCCTTAACCCCTTGACATCCAGGGATAAGATCTTAATTAGGTAACCCTTAGAGCAGGGCACTCTGCTCTAAACACCCTAAAAATGGGTTGGGAGTATGATTCCGACTTTCTAGATTAGACCATAACCTTTTTCTTTAGACCCCTTCTCTTACTTCACAGAGGAATGGAGATTTGATTAAGCCCTTCCATAGTAATTACTTCAAAAACAAAGGGTTTTAAATTATGAGAAACTACCCTTGATCCCTTAGCTTCCACAAAAGAAAGAAATTTTAGAAAAGGTACAGTGGACGAAGAAGACTCGAGGGAACCACTTTCAGGCTATTTATGCTTTCGATAATCCCATTTTAGCCTAGCTTTCAGCACCTTGAAAATACAATTTTTTCTTATACACAATAAATCTTCCATGTCCTCACCTTTATTTTCCATAATTGGGACTAAAGACGATAATACCCATGATATTTCCCCCAAGTTTGACAATAAAGTATTCTGAAGCTTTCCTTCACTAATCTTCACATTAGCAATGCTTGCTTCAACAACCTTAGTTCCATTCCCCATATCCACAACATCACTATCTACTAATGGATCCTCTATGCTCATCTCAAAGCATCACTGACATGAACTGACTCCTCCAAAGACTCATTAGATTGAGATTGAGATTCACGTGGATATCCTTCTTGATATCTAGGTCCTTCAAGTCCTTTTTGCAGTTGACTACTTCCTCAAATAATTAGACATGGAACCCCTACGTCACCCTACACCCTATCATTTTGAACCACTTCTAAAGTATGTAGAGGGTTATCAATAGACATGAAATTTGAGTCAGTAAGAGGCATCTTCAATGAGTTCTGAAGGCTATGATTCTCCAGAACATTATATTCAGCTTTGTTTGATTAGAAATGCCAATCGCCCGAGAGAATCCAACTTTCACCGAGTCGAGACTTTCTACCAATTCTTCAACTTTCTTCAAATTCACATTCCTTTCCACCTTTTCTGGAGAGGAAATACTCCAGGCACAATCATGCATTATGTACCCATAATTTTTACATCACCCACATCGAAAAGGCACACCACAATAGTCCAGGGGTTGCATAAAAGAATAATCCACCCATTTTAAAAATCACTAGACCTTTGGAGCTTTGACAAGCACATGAGCTACTCACCAATATTTTTGAATAAATTACACTTGATGAACAAATAAGGTTCTTCCAACTGATTTCCCAATAACCCTTCAGTCCTTATTCTAGAATTAAGGAAACAAAGAAGCCAAACATGTTGAATAAAAAAGGTTTTGTGGCATGGATCGAAGCTAGGGTACCAACATATTAGAACGAGGCTTAGACCCCCCCACAACCATAAACCCTTAAATATTTCCTCTACGTCCATTTTTGAATGAAATATAAACATAATCCAACCCTTTAGAAGAACGTGAAAAGATATAAAATAACCCAATATAGAGACCCAAAATTTGCCCCACCATTCTCCAAAAATTTCTGGGTAAATGTATTGTCCAAAAACCTACTAATGAGACCAACCTTAGACAAAACTAGGACAAAATCAATAGAAATATCAAACCATAGCATACATTCAAACCTTCCTTCTTGAGCCCACAAACATCAATTATTCCTTTGTTGGTGGAATTTTTCTTTGGTTGTTGTCGTTGAATCTAGATCTCATTCTTTAACAACCTTAGTCTCCTTGAGGATCAAAGAGAAACTCAACAGAAACCCTACACTACATGATTCCTTCCCAGAAAATCCATTTACTAACTTTTTGAATTTAGGGCTTGTCACTTACAATGGAATTAGACTTAGCGATAACATCATGATTTGCTTCTCACCTACTCCTTGATCCCATTTTTCTATGTGGATCAAGGCCCTTTTGTCTACCATATCATATACCTATTTTTCAAATGCTCCTTCCAGATAATATCAATGTAGTCCTTGTCACTTTTAAAAACGATTTTAACATTCCAAATTTTGTCATCCTCTGGGTCATCCCCCCAGTCATACTCTAGATCAAAGGATATCACATCTTCCGAATCTAAAACAACATAATCGTAGTTTTCTTATATTTTTTTCACTACCATTAATATTTTCGAGTCATCAATTGAATACTGAAAAAAATTAAAAATAAAAATAAAATAAAAAAAACAACAACAACAACAACAACTAACAAACTATTAAATTACCCTTCAAGACTTTGATTGAAAACCTAGATCTGTCTCTCTCCATGGAAAATCATTGGAAATCGACTGGATACAACTTCAACAGATATGATGTACTTAACTCTTCAAACCAACAATTGGATGCATCTCTTCCTAAAATATGTAGAAATTCCTTGTAGATACAAACTACGGATTGTAATATGCTAAAACAATTGACTTGAATCTACTCTACTCATCAGTGGAAATATTAAACGGTCACGAAATCATAAAGCATACAAGAGAAATAATTCAATCACACATAACACAATGATTTTCTGGGGAAAGCCACAACTAAAAACCCCTGCTATCTATATATTGCGTTAGTCAGAAAATATGAGAAGATTACAATGCTTTGCTCAAGCCTGAGCAACCTCTGCACTATCTCTATCTGTTTCACTGCTTCTTAAGCAAGCCTTGGATGAATAAAATATGTTCTTCTCAGCCTTGAGCTTGACCTGCATAATTATTTTCTATCCTCTACCTGACTGATTTTCTTTGGCCAATACTTAGCTAGATTCCTAGCCTTCCAAGCTCCTACTTCCTTTCCCTCACAAGCTCCATGTATAAACTTCTACTTCCTATTGCTTGGTCTCACAAACTCATGCTCACCAAAACAATGATTAAACTTGTTCCTTCATTCCTCCTTTTAAATGCAATTCGAATGGATAAAATTAGTGCATTTTCTAATTAAGGAATGATTTATTTTAGGCCTTCTTCCGATTGCATGCACCATCTGTTTAATTTAGATGATTTTACAATTGAGAGTACAATGTCCCTAAAATCCAATATCAACTGAGTCTTTCTCTGATCTGACATGTAGGAGTTAATTATGAGTGAATCTTCATTTTATTGGTTGAGAAGTGTTGGTTACCCCCACTACTATAGGTTACACCCCACTACTGGTTCTCCCACTAATTCCTCCATCTGTTGGAACTAGTTTCACTGAATTTAACTTAGTTAAACTGAATTTAACTTAGTTAAACTGAATTTAACTTAGTTAAACTGAATTTAAATAATTACAACTCAAAAGAACTCAACCTAGGCCCCTAAAATTAAGGAACCACTCTACATGACTCTAGATAGACTCCCAACTCAAATTAACTGAGCCAAATAAGTCAAATTAACTTAGTTAACTATTACAAGTTTATATGAGAATTAGAATTACAATTTAATACAAGGACAAATTAAATTAAGATTTTTCTTGATGCTATTTTTAACATTTCTTGTTGCTATTTTCAACACTCCCTCTTAACAAGAAATGAATTCAACTATATCCTAATCCAGTACCTTTGGAATGTTATGCATGCAACTCTTGTCACTTTTGTTGTTGCTACTGCAACATCTGCAACCAAAAAGCATCCAAAAATCATCTGAATCAAATGTGTCTGCAACTTTCTACTGGGAAAAACTATGTTGTTGTTGACTCTGCTATTGAGCCTCCTGCTCTCCTATCGACACTGCTATGTACACCTCAGTATCTGATTGACATTGATCCTACTGCTACTGAATATTGTGGTCCCTCGTAGCAAGGTCATGATTCATGAGACAAAAAACACCTCAATGGACCCTGCCCAAATTCCTGCAACTCTTGGGACTATTATTTTACATCACCCCACCTTGCACCAGGAGGTATAACTTAATGCAAAGTGAACTCTGATCTACTCATACTGTTGCTGCTACTACTCTGTTGTTTCTTCTGTAACTACTGCAATAATGAGTATGATCTCCCCATATCTTGAAGTACTAGCTTCCATAGGGATGCTCCCTTTAAAATTAGACTCCCTTTGAGTCTTGATCTCCCCATGGGAAATATCTCTATTCCTCAATCTTCCAATATCAATGATCAAAACTCCTTTTTGTGTCACTAAACATTGGCTCACTGATCTGCCAACTAGAAGCCTTCTAGCTCCATTAAGAAGTCTGCACATAGGATCTTCTAGATCTACCCTAAACTAGAGCTCCATCCATCTACAAGGACAACTTTGAATTATTCCATTCTATTGTGATTTCAGCTCTGACACCAGGTAGATCGAAGGCTATCACATCTTCCAAATCTAAAACAGCATAATCGTTGTTTTCTTAGATTTTTTTCACTACCATTAATATTTTCTAATCATCAACTAAATACTAAAAAAAACCACTATTAAATTACCCTTCAAGCCTTCACTCCACTCCATGGTCATTAGTTGCGGCTAGGGCTCTCCTCAAAAGGAGGCAACTTTGATTGAAAACCTAGATCTGTCTCTCTCCATGAAAAATCATTGGAAACAAACTAGATATAACTTCAACAGATATGATGTACTTAACTCTTCATACCAACAATTGGATGCATCTCTTCCTAAATGTATAAATTCCTTGTAGATTCAAATTGTGGATTGTAATATGTTAAAACAATTGACTTGAATATACTCTACTCATCAGCGGAAACAATAAACCGTTGTGAAATCATGAAGCATACAAAGAAATAATTAAATCACACATAACACAATGATTTTTTGGGGAAAGCCACAACTAAAAACCCCTGCTATCTATATATTGCATTAGTCAGAAAATATGAGAATATTACAATGCTTTGCTCAAACCTGAGCAACCTTTGCACTATCTCTATCTGTTTCACTGCTTCTTAGGCAAGCCTTGGATGAATACAATATTCTCTGCTAAACCTTGAGCTCAACCTGCACAAGTATTTTCTATCCTCTGTCTGACTGACTGCCTTTGTAAATACTTAGTGTAATTCCTAGCCTTCCAAGCTCCTACTTCCTTTCCCTCACAAGCTCCATGCACAAACTTGTGCTTCCTATTGCTTGGTCTCACTAACTCGTGCTCACCAAAACAATGATTAAACTTGTGCCTTCATTCCTCCTTTTAAAGGTAATTCGAATGGCTAAAATTAGTGAGTTTTCTAATTAAAGAATGGTTTATTTTAGGCCTTTTTCTTATTGCATTTACCTTATATTTAATTTATATGATTTTACAACTAATAGTACATTGTCCCTAAACTCTAATATAAACTGGGTCTTTCTTTGATCTGACATGCATGAGTTAATTATGAGTGAATATTCAGTTCACTGGTTGAGCAGTGTTGGTTACACCCCATTAGTATAGGTTACACCTCACTACTAGATCTCCCAATAATTCCTCCATCAATTGGAACTAGTTTAACTAAATTTAACTCAGTTAAACTGAATTTAAATCATTACAACTCAAAATAACTCAACCTGGGCCCCTAAAATTTAGGAAGCACTCTACATGACTCTAGATATACTCCCAACTCGAATTAACTCAACCAAATAAGTCAAATTAACTTAGTTAACTATTACAAGTTGCTATGATAATTAGAATTACAATTTAATTAAAGGAAAAATTAAATTAGGATTTTTCTTGATGCTATTTTTAACATTTCTTGTTGCTATTTTCAGCAAAATATTATGGTGGGCTCCATCAACACTGTTGGAGACCCATAACAATGGTTATTCTATGAATGAATACACTAGGTTTTGGAGAGATGGAAACTCTCCTCCTTTCAATAATAATAATTTTTAGGGGTTGCAAAAAAGGCCAAAAATGTAAGACATGTGGTGGTCACATCATCTATAGTCGTGACTTTCTTAAACGAGTATGAGGAGAAGAATCGATACATTAACGAAGCCTGCTGGACAGACATGGATTTCCTCCAAACTAAAAGTCCATATGCATGGATTTGAATGTTAAAAGTAAGTTTTCCAAAGAAAAATACTCCATACAATAGTAACCATATTCGATTTTTGATTTCGTGATGCTAGAATACGACCAAACAATTATTGCCTCCTCATTGCGCTAGGTTTCAAAAACTCCATGCTTAGATAGTGACCCACCTCCAGTATTCCTAAGATATTGTAAAAAGCATACAATGAAGAATACATGAATTTATTTAATTCCTAATTTTATGAAAAAATCTTATGGGCGCCCAAAACGTTCAATTAACACTCCCATCTCAATGCACCCATGAATTTATATGAATTCCTAAGACCTTTGAAAACACTCAACACTCACTACAATATATTGACCCCTATATAAACAATGGTTATATCCAAATATTTTATTTATAATTAAATGAAAATTTCAAAGGCTCTAACCACAAGTTTAGTCTTATCTTACTTGGGAACTGTGACAACAAGCATTCTATTTTTCATTGTAGCCTTCACCTCCTCCGTCTTGGCATTTTTGACAGTTGGAAATGTTAGAGATTTTTTTCATGAGATTGTTCGATACAATTTCACCTATCATTCTTTCGTACTTTTTTTTTCTTATTAGAGATAACACGCAGTTAATTGCAATTCAATTAGCTAAGACTATCTCCACTCACATGAGATATTTAACTAATGATTGAATGGTCCATTAATTAGGACTATCACTACTAACATGAGATAATTAACTAATGATTGCATGCCTAGTTAACCAGGAATATATCCACTTGCATGAGATAGTTAACTAATGATTGCATGGCCAATTCACTAGGACTATCTCCACTTGCATAAGATAGTTAACAAATCATTGCATGCCCAATTAACTAAGATTAGGTGTCAATTTTATTTATAACATCTTTAGATCTCTCTAGATTCACTATTGAACTCACTACTATATTAGTTCAGGCATGAATAATATATTTCATTGAATTGTATTCTCTCATAATTTTATTTTCTGTGCATGAATATGATTCATTAAATCTTTTATTTATCATTTTTCTTTCTTATTTCCTTGCAATTTTTGTTCATCGTTTTTAGCTAGATCTAATTAGTGCAAGTTTAGCTCTAATTTCACATGGTATCAGATCCTATAAGAGTTGGGAATAAGGTGCATAAACCATATATTTGCAAGTATTGGAGATTGGAGCTATTGGAAAGAATGGAGTTTCCACCCTCTGTAATTCTCATGCCATATAACTATTTTGAATGGAAGCCAAAAGCTTTACTTCAACTCAGAAGTAGAGGCTTGTATTAGATAGCCATGTCAATGAATATTGAACCAAATTCCCCAATTAAAAAATCCAAGTATTTCAATTGCATGGACGAGGCCTTCAATTTCCTATGTTTATCAATTTGTCTGGAATTATTGTTTCAAGTTGAAGCACGCACAACTCTAAATCAATTTTGGACCACTTTGGAGACACTCTTTAGGAAGAAGGATGAGATGTGAGGCCAGATCCTTGAAAATGAGCTCAACTCATTAGATTCAAGAAATTTAGAAAACATTCAATATTTCTTCATTAAGTTCGAAGCCTTATTACTCTAGTTGAAGGAATGAAAAATTGACAAATCCAAGTAAGAAAGTCAATCAATTCTTGCCATATTGTCAAAACTGGGTCTAGAGTATGCTATATGTGTCTCGACTTTTCACACAGACAAGCTTACAAGATGCACAACCTAGAGGATACCTAATCTCGATGCTTTTATTGAGTCCATGATACATGAGCAAGATAAGCTCATAAACATGGGAACATTGAAAAGTCCCAAATCCCATGCACTCATTTTGCATGAAAGGGGCAAGGCCAACTTGAAATCCAATTAACAATCCAAAGGCAACGGAAAAGAAAAAAGAACCATATCCAATAAAGGGAGGCAATCCCAAACCTTTAAAGGAATCTACCAACTCGAAGAAAAAGAAGGGAAAGAACAGACAAGTGAAATCCTATAGTTACCATTTGAAATAATCACGAACGAAGAAAAAAATTGATCTCATGGCACAAAATCTTCAACATATTCGAGCGTGCTAAGAAGAAGTAGGGAGAAAGAGCACTTGAAACAAGAGGGAATGCACATGCATTAATTGTTATTAATTCTTCTCCCGATGCATGGATCATAGATTTCAGAGCTTCACATCACATGGAAGCCACAATATATGCACTCTCATCTTTAAGACCACATGTTGGTCCTCCTATTTCTGTGGGAGATGATTCTGAAGTAGAGGGAAGTAGACAAGGGCAAGTAGATATTGAAGATAGAAGTGTCAAGAATGTCATGCATATTCCAAAGCTTTCAATAAATCTTCTTTCTTTATATCAAATGACACATACCAACACTGGAAGGAGAGTTGAATTCACCTCATATTTAATGATCATATATGACATGAAAGATAACTCCAAAATTGTAGTTAGTAAGGTAAATCATCTGTTTGGTTTGTACACTTATTCTAAATTTGATTTTCAATCATATTCCAGTTTACTACTGATGCATGCAAATGATGAAAGTAGGATTTAGCATGAAAGGTTGGACATTTAAATTTCAAATACATGCAACAACTTAGCAAATAGGGGATGATGAAAGGCCTCTTGCAATAGAAGTTCCTAATGGAGTTTGTGAAGGATGTGCTCTTGGAAAGAATCCACAACAAAATTTTGGGAATGGGCATGCATGCAGGGCTTCCCCCCCTTGGAGCTTGTTCATAGTGATCTTATGGGGCCATTTCTAGATCCTTCCATAGGAAGAGCCATATATGTACTCACATTCATAGATGACTGCACAAGAAACAAATAGGTATACTTTCTCTAACTCAAATATGAAGTGTTTGAGCATTTGAATATTTTCAAAACACATGTAGAAAATAAATATTGATAAATGATCAAGATACTTTTGTATAGATAATGGAGGGGGGGGTGGGGTTTGGGGGGGGGGGGGAGGGGGATGTGTTGGTATGTCAACAAGGATGTCCAACATTTATGTGAAGTGAGAATACAATTGCAACACACCGTTCCTTACACTCCACAACATATGGGGTAGCTGAGAGAAAGAACATATCCTTGAAAGAGATTGCCAATTGTATGTTGCAACATTCAAGGTCCCTTCCTTACAAGTTGTGGGGTAAAGCAATAAACTATGCTTTGTACTTACAAAATAGATCTCCTCACAGTTTTTTTACAAGAAAAACACCTTTTGAAGCATGGGGTGGCATGCAACCAGAAGTTACACATTTTTGGATCTCGTGCATGGGCCCAAATTCCTTAAGAAAAGAGGAAGGATTTGGAACCTAAAAGGAAATATTGCATCTTTGTTGGATATCCAAATGGTGTAAAGGGATACAAACGACTAAATATTTCAACAAAAAAATGTCTTCATTGAGAGGAGTGTCTACTTTGATGAAAGTCCCCTGCATGCATCTAAGAAACCACATAAAAAAACTTATGTGGTTCCTCCTATAACAGATCTAAAAGATGATGCATATTGTCGTCTATATTAGATTTTAGATATAAGTTCCCAACCTAATTTAGAAGGTCATGGGCATGCAAGTGAAGATTTCGATTCCCGACCACTTTTGACATAGAAGTGGCACCTCATGAATGATATATTGATGATCCTACCACAAGATCTCAATTTGAAGAAGCACATCATACACAAACAACTAAAAAACCAATTAATCACATGTGTTGCTACATGGCTATAGCATTTGACCCCCAAACTTATGTAGACGCTGCAAGGAATCCTTTTTGGGAAGGAAATATGCATGAGGATTACAACTCCCTCATTAATAAACGAAGTTGGGTATTGGTTCCACTTCCTTCAGATCATAAGCTTTTCAAATGCAAGTGGGTCTACATGAAAAATAAATTAGTGAATGGACTTGTGAGTAGATACAAAACATGGTTGGTGGGAAATGGCTTTCAGTAGGTTCACAACATCGATTATGACGAAACCTTTGCTCTAGTGGCCAAAATGGACTCTATTCCATTAAGTCTTGCCATGGTAGCAATGAGAAGGTGGGAGGTTCACCACATGTATGTGAAGGATGCATTTCTTGACATAGATCTCAAAGAGGAAATTTACATGGAGCAACCATAATGGTATGTAAAAAATTCATCTTTAGTTTTTTTACTCAAGAAGTCTGTCAATGGCCTCAAGCAGAGACCTAAAGAATGGTTTGCTCAAATGGGTTCCTATTTAGTTTCTCAACATTTAATTCAATGTAAATCCGATCCAAATGTTTATATGCTAAGAACATCCAACTCTTTGTTGCTCATACTGCTCTATGAAGATGATATACAAATCATAGATAGTTCAACCTCAACCATTTCTATAGTCAAAACCACTTTGCATGAAAGTTTTTCCATGAAAGATATGACTCGGTTACACTTATTCCTTGGAATAGAAATCAACCAAAATTATTTGGGGATCAAAATTTCTTAGTCCAAGTATGTGAGAGATCTCTTAGTTCACTTTTACGTGATCAACTACAATCCAACAACTACACCTTTCTTATCTGGGGTACACCTTGAAGATGGAAAGGATACACTATTTGTTGATTGCACCATTGACATACAACTTTTTGGTAGTCTCCTCTATATCATTCAATCTAATTCATATCTCTCATATGTTGTAGCCGCAATTTCGAGATACACGTAGGAGCCACATGAGCTACATTGGAAACTTTCCAAGTGTATACTCATATATGTCCAAGGAACCATTAACTATGGGATTCATTATGAAAAATGATGTAGTTTGGATATCATTGGTCACATTGATTTAGATTGGGATGGTGATAGCATTGATCACAAATCCAATTCAAGATATTTCTCAATTTGGGTTTTGGCCCCATTTTTTGGTCCAACAAGAAGCAATCCATGATTACTTTAACATTGACAAAGGTCGAAAATAGAGGTGCAATCAACATTTCCATTCAAGCCATTTGGTTGCAGATCTTCCTCACTAAGCTTGATATCATATTTCATCATCCAATTGTCATTTGGTGTGACAATCAAAGGACACTAAAGTTTTGTGGAGATCCAATGTAGCAACAATGAACAAAACACATCAAGATCCACATGCATTATGTTGAATTTCCATGATCTTGGGTCTAGGATAGTATCTTAAAAACTTTGATGCTACCAAACCAAGAATCTCAATGATACTACTTTGCACAATGGAATATAAAAAACAGTAAATCACACATGCATAAAATATAAACAACATTTTACAGTTTTCAACCCAACTTTGTTATATTAAAAAACATATAATAGAACAGTCTAGGTATCCCACACCAGGGATAATGACCCTCATACATCCACTAGTACAAGATACAAAACTGGGGCTTGGTGTCAATCCTCGGCCTAGGCCTGTCATGTATGAGTTTCAGATTGGGCTCATACTACTATGACCAGTAGAGGTCAAGTATCAGTAAGGAGAGTCTGTGTACTCAAATCCTACTAATTCATATCTGTTGAGTGAGACTCAAATTGAGCTCACTGTTGTAAAGAAAACTCTGCTTTGAAAACATAATAGAGAGGCCACCACTGAAAGCTCGACCAGGAGATGTAGCCTAGGGGTATTGGGTGAACTCCTTATTAAACTTGTTGTATTACATGTTTTCCTATTATGTTTTCTCTAACTACCTCAATGTCTATGTATTTTGCAATCTTATTGATCCATTGCATAAAGTAACATAGGTGCATCCATGCACATGAGTTTGTAATACCTTTAATTCTTTGTCCTAGATAAATTCTAGATCAAGTGGTATCAGAGCTCTAGGTTACTAAGGTTAGACAAGCTTGAGCTGGATTTTGTTGTTGAATGCTAACTAGATAAAAGCTTAAATTAGGAGAAGGAGAGTTGGTTGAAACTAACCCTGAAATTGGAAGAGTTTATCCTAAGAGGAAAATGTCAGAAGAAAGTCCCTTGGAATCAGACTCTCAATTCATGGATAGTTTCATGACCATGAGAGCCATGGTAGAGGACATGTATAGAGAATTTAAGAAAGGTAGAGAGGAAGATGCATCAAAATCCAAAAGAGATAAAGGAGCAGAAGAATCTCTCCTCCATGACCACTCTAAAGGCAAGGGAAAAGAAGAAAAACTTCCCAGACCTCCTAGTAGCCCTGAAAACAAAAATAAGACATATTTGATTAAATTAGATGTTAAATTTTATTTACCAATATATGATGGAGAGTTGAATGCAAAGAAGCTGGATAATTGGATTAGACAGATTGATCTTTATTGCAGAGTGTAGAGCATTGATTCAGATAGTGGTAAGATTTAGCTGCCCAGCCTACGCCTTGGAGGCACTGCCTTGGTATGGTGGTAAGGCAGGACACAAGATGACATGAAGAAGCATGGTAAGATTCTTTCTGTCTAGAGTGAATTTGTTTCTATAATTAAAAAATCAATTCTATCCACTAGCCTATATGCAGCAAGCCATGATGAGCTGGCAAACTCTACAACAATTAAAAGGGCAAAGTGTACAAAGTTACACTCAAGATTTTAGGAAAAGTGCTTTGATTCTAGGAATTTCTTTAGACTCACCTAAAACTTTTCTGAAGTATATAGGTGGTCTACACAGCGACTTAAGACACACAATTCTCATGTTTAATCCCACTAGCATAGATGAGGTATTTGTTCAAGCTACACATCTAGAGGCTAGACGAAAGAATGTGAACCCAGAAGTTGAGGGATCATCAAAACCCACTGCAAGAAAGAATAAGGAGAAAAGAAAATAGAAATGGAAAGAGAGGAAGGCCAATACTGTACAAAAGACCAAGTCTTCATGCACTCACTATAAGAAGGATGGGCATGATGATGAACACTGTTGGATCCTACATCCGGAGCTGAGACCCAAGAAGTTTGAGGGCAAGAAGAAGAAGACTGTTGCAGCTATTCAAAAGGATTTGGGGTCAGACCCAAGAGATGAAACAACAATCGCAACCATAGGTATAAAAGGTAAAAATTCTGAAGCATCTACTAGTAATTCTACACAATCTACTGATAGTGAAGAAAATGAGAGGAAAATGCATGAGCTTTTTCATATTAGAGTTGTTTCCAAGCATCAAAAGATTGATACTTTGTTTGATAATGGTTCACAAGTAAATTTAATTTTTGAAGCAATTGTAAAGAAGTTGGGATTACTAACCACACCTCACAAAAAGCCATATCCATTAGGTTGGTTATGTGATAAAGCACATCTACAAATGACTAGACAATGTAAACTTAGGTTTTCTTTTGGGTCAGCATTTGTAGATGAGGTTGAGTTAGATATAGTTCCTTTGGATATATGTGGAATTGTTTTAGGAAGTCCTTACTTGTATGATAGAAAAGCTATTTTCTATAGCGCTGAGAACAAGTATCAACTCGTTAAAGATGGAATCGAATATATTGTAAGAGCTCACAAATTCAAGAATAATTATACTCTCATAAACTCAGGGATGAAAAGAATTGTAAATTCATGCAAACAATTTTTACTAATGGTTGTAAAGGAAAAGAAACCTGATAAAACCAATGTATTTGAGGGTTGTGATGCTAAACAGTAAGTTGATTTAGAAAAAGTTGTTTAAGAATATGATATACTATTTCAAGAACCTAAAGGTCTGCCACCCAAAAAGGAAATAGTACATGATATTAATTTGCAGCAAGATGCTCCATTGCCTAACATCGGAATGTACAAGTTCTCCGCTTTAGAGAATGCAGAAATCAAGAAGCAGGTACAAGAGCTGCTCGAGAAGGGGTTCATCAGACCTAGCACATCACCATGTGGGTCTCCAATTGTCTTGGTGAGAAAGAAAGATGGCTCATGGAGAATGTGCATTGATTACCGAGCACCAAATAAGATAACGATCAAAAATCATTATCCCCTTCCTCACATAGATGATCTATTGGATCAATTAAAGGAAATTATTTATTTTTCGAAGTTGGACTTGCATAGTGGCTATCATCAGGTTAGAGTTGCAGAGCAAGATACATGGAAGATTGCTTTCAAAACAAAGTAGGGATTGTATGAGTGGTTGGTTATGCCTTTTTGCTTAACTAATGCTCTTGCTACTTTCATGAGAGTAATGAATGATGTACTCAGACCTTTTATTGATTATTTGTCATTGTATATTTGGATGAAATTCTTATATTCAGTAAAACATGGGAAGAACATTTAAAGCATGTTAAGCAGACTCTAAATGTTTTGAAAAAAGAAAATATTTATGTTAAGCTCTCAAAATGTGAATTTGGCAAAACATCTCTGAATTATTTGGGTCATATTGTAGGGGGTGGTGAATTGAAGATAGATCCCTCTAAGGTTGCAGTCATTATAAACTAGCCTAAACCCAAATTTGCTACCGAAGTTAGAAGCTTCTTAGGAGTAGCACAATATTGGAGAAAGTTTATTTCTAACTTTTTCTTAATTGCAGCTCCCTTACATGCTTTAACAGGATTGAACAAGGTGTTTTAGTGGGGAGGAAAACAACAAAAAGCCTTTGACACCTTGAAAGAAAAGATTAGT
>APFE031442942.1:52340-66368 GCA_000404065.3 Pinus taeda
TATTATATTATTATTTTTATTATTTATTATTTATTATTAAAGAGAGGGATATTACATTAGTATAGCATTAGTACTAGCATTACTCGATCTTCAAAGACCATTTGAGATTGAAATGGATGTCAGTGACTATGCCATGGGAGCAGTGTTGATGCAGCACGGTAAACCCATATGTTTTCATTCCGAGACATTTAATTCTGCAGTAGTTAATTATCCCACATATGATAAATAATTGTATGCATTAGTACAGAGTGTGAAAAAGTGGAAACATTATTTAATGGGCAAAGAGAGAGTTATACATATTGACCATCAACCACTTCAATATTTGCACTCAAAAACTAAGTTGCAACAATCAAGACACTAGAGGTGGATGGGTTTTCTACAACAGTTTCATATTGTCATCAGATATAAGAAGGGTATACACAATAAAGTTGCAAATATGTTGTCCAGACCAATCATAAATGCATCCACTATACTTAAGCATAATTCAGTATTGCATGAAAGCTACATTGAACAGTATGCTCAAGATACAGATTTTAAAGATGTATATGAAACTTTAAGTCATGGCAAACAAGTCAAAGAATTGGATTATCATGTTAAGGACCAACTCTTGTATCATTTGGGAAAGTTATGCATTCCTCAAACAGAAAGAGTAAAGATAATTCGAGAAGCACACACTTCTCTAATATCAGGTCACTTTGGTGTAAGTAAAACAGTTGCCAACTGCAAAGATTTTGTTATTGGCCAAAAATGAATGAGACAGTTTCTAGATATGTAAGAGGGTGTACCATGTGTGCTAAAAGCAAGCCCATCAATAGAAAACTAGACTTGTACACTCCACTACCAGTTCCTTCTCATCCTTGGGAAAGTGTTTCCATGGAATTTGTTGGAGGACTACCTAAATCTAGAAAAGGTCATGACTATTTATATGTTGTCGTGGATAGGTTCAACGAAATGTGTATGTTCATACCTTGTAACAAACATATTACAGCTAAACAAACTGCAAAGTTGTTGTTTCAACATGTATGGGTTCATTTTGGATTACTCGCTTCCATTATATCTTATCGATATACCTGATTTGTTGGGAAATTTTGGTCAAGTTTGTGGGAATTAATGGACACCAGGCTGAAGAAGAGCACAACTTTTCATCCACAAACAGATGGCCAAACAGAAGTGGTCAACAGGACAGTGATCCAGTTGCTTAGAGGTTATTGCAACAAGCATCCCAAGCTTTAGGATGAACATTTATGTTATGTGCAACATGCTTACAACCGTGCTAAACATTCTTCTACACAGAGATGTCCTTTTGAGACTTGTTTTGGTTTCACACCAAAGTCTCCCTTGGATTTTGTCTTTGGTAAAGACATAGCAGTTGATGGACACAATGATGTGGACAAGGCAACCAAGTTCATCGAACAAATCCAAGAGATTCACCAGGCAGTGCAGGAACAGCTGGAAAAGAGCCAAGCCAAGTACAAGGCAAGGCATGACAAGCATCAGATGGAGCATAGTTTCCAAGTTGGTGATCAAGTCTAGCTGTATATCAACAAAGACCGAATGCAAGGTGAAGGTAAGAAGCTGAAGCCAATAAGGTATGGACCTTTCAAGATACTTGAGAAAATTGGTGAGAATGCTTTTTGCCTTGATTTACTAGCTTACATGCACATCTACTCTGTTGTTAATGCAGACAGCATGAGATTATTTGAACCTTCATTAATTTAAGATCACGAAGAGCAGAGTCAATTGCCTTCTATTAATGATCTATTGCTTTAATATCTTAATGAATTGCAGGAAGATACAGTTCTTGACAGGAAGGTGAGAACTACGCGTAGAGGGGACGTTGAGTGCCTCAAGATTGGACTCAAAGGTTCAAAGCCAAGTAGTATGAAATGGATAGAAATTGGCAAACGAGGAATCAGTACCCTCACCTGATTGATTCTTAAAAATAAACTTTTGGTGGTCCAAAAGCTTTTTCAGTAGGAAGGCCGTGATCCGAATTGGATCCTAAACACTCTCTAAGTTTTCATAAACTCGTTCAAATTATTCCAAACAGATTCAAGTATTAGAAAGATCAATCTATCAGAAGGAATCCTCGTGACAGTTGCAATTGTGATCAGCGCGGAGCAACGAGGACCCTTGGTTGAGCGCGCAAACCATTGGAACATGGTAACGTGTGCTAGAACAAATTGGAAAAACCAGAGGCTAATTCAAGAAACAGGGCACTAATAACGTATTGCAGGGCGTCCCCCTTAGTGAAGGAAAGCCCCGAAGTGCCTAGACCCAAAATGGCTATGAAATGTGGAAAAGTAATAAATTCGGTTTTGTGGATTCCACAAAATTGGCATGATATCGGAAGGCCTCGAGGTGGTAAGCAGTTTTGATTGAGTCCCACCCGATGCCACACACTGAGTGACACGCGTCCGACAGAAAATAGAGAAAATCGTTCACATCAGACGGGTAAAGGTCATGCTACTTACCCGCCTGATATGAATGATGATCGTAGGATCTGGGCGGCCTAGATCAATAGCGGAGGTGTGTCCCGATAAATGACCGGATTTGACAAGGTTGTAAAGCAAGAATACATGGGATTTGAAGTTCGACGTGGATGATGAGTTGGCAGAAGATTCGAGTTTCGCGGGCATCTTGGAGAAAACGGAAATAATTACCGTTCAAATGTGTCCAAGGAACCCGACACACCCACCCATTGCAGAATAGGTGGCCACCTTCCTTTGAAGCATTACACAGTAATGATGACGCAAAACAGGGGAGTTCGAATGGACAGAGGAAGGAAAACCAGAACGTCGGGAAGCAGAAATGAACTGACATAAATCAGACTAGATTTAAAGCCATGAACTGATAGAAACAGAGGACACACACACATAGAGGAGTTAGTTAGACGCAGAAAGCTAAGAGTAGAGAACAAAGAGAAGAAGTCGAGCTGACCTGAGGGCAACATCAAGCCAGATAGAGCCAGAGAGAGTCAGAGTCTGTGCACTCCAGAGAAAGCTTGAGAAGTTCAAGCGAGCTCCTTGGCCTAGGCCTGTCATGTATGAGTTTCAGATTGGGATCATACTACTGTGAGCAGTAGAGGTCAAGTACCAGTAACGAGAGTCTGTGTACTCAAATCCTACTAATTCATATATGTTGAGTGAGTCTCAAATTGAGCTCACTGTTGTAAAAAAAATGTGCTTTGAAAACATAATAGAGAGGCCACCACTGAAAGTTGGACCAGGAGTATTGGGTGAACTCCTTATTAAACTTGTTGTATTACATGTTTTCCTGTTATGTTTTCTCTAACCACCTTAGTGTCTATGTATTTTGTAATCTTATCGACCCATTGCATAAAGTAACATAGGCGCATCCATGCACATGAGTCTGTAATACCTTTAATTCTTTGTCCTAGATAAATTCCAAATCATGCTCACCACCAATCCACCAGAATTGCCAGCCAATATCATTGCCAAGCGAGTCAAGACCACATCTCAATGTCTTCAACTGAACCCTCTGCTCCATGATTTAGACACCGACAACTCCCTCTAAGTTGACTCACTCTGCAGTAGAGGAGTTATGGCACAAATTCGGGCACATCAATATGTCCTCATCTAGGACATCATCAAGCCATCATCCAAGGGAACATATGCAACTCTCCTTATTTTTTTCCTCTTACCTGACATCTAATGTGCCTGTTGTCACCTTGGTTGCTTGGTAGGCTGCCCAAAAATCCATGTGGGCTCCTCTAGATAGCTTCTAAGGTCTCCTCCAAATGCCCATCAAACTGATCCAAGCACCAATAATTTCTATGGAAACTGCCCATTGGTTAGGGCTTCTAATCTCAACATTATCCCTCCCTCCTTAGCTTCCATAAGCTGCAAACAAATCTGATCCAATCTAGTCAATGCTTGACCCAACAAAAGACAAATAAGTTGCAACCATACCCTAGGTATGGTGTTCAAACTATTGTAGCACTGTGATCTAGTTAGGGCATAACTGTGGTTCATGTTAACCCTCTAAACTGCCTCACAGACCTCTCTATAGTTGTGACCTCCTCATTCGCTTCTCCTCCTTCCTTTGTTGGTTTTCAGGAAGGCATACCAACCCTCTAAACTCACCATCTAGCTTGAGGAAGACTTGTGACACCCTAAACAAATGATAGTCCCTTGTTTCTGAGCATTTCATCCCTCTCCACAAGAAGCTACAGGTATCGGCATAGGTCTGCAACAAGACAGGGACTGTGGCTAGAGAAAGGCCACCTCAAACATACTCAAAACAATCCAGAACCTTTCCTAATGAACTTGGCCAACAATCTGATCCAACTCGGCCCTCAAATAATCACAAAAAAACATAAAAATGCTCCTTCAATCTTCACTGAGGTTTTCTCCTAGGATCTTCGAACCCAAACATAAGTTCTCTTCCTCTTCTATGAGCTCCTATTCTCCTTCTACGCTGCCCTTGTGTTTCTCTTTGGATGACTAAAATAGCCTCACATAAAGCCTTCTTTTATAGGATCTCAAGAGGCTCCAATGAATAACCCTAAGAGGGCTACCAACCTCTCAAACAACCTACCAACATTAGGCCGACTTGAACAAGCCCACATCTTCACCCACACTTATCTTCAAAAATTCATAACTCAACAACGACAACTTGTAATTCGAATATTTCCGTTGTGTCAGATTCATCTTGAGGAGTACTATCATCCTAATCCATCAGAAGTTGAATTATCATCATATTTTTGGCCCAAACATCTATGGGTTTAAAACCCCAAGCTTATGGTCTAAGCCCACAATCCTACTTTTGGTGCTTTTACCTCCAACCCTCGAACACTAGGGCTTAGAGTACCTCTCAATCTACACAAAAATCAACACACTACACTCGATAACTTGTACATGATGGGACATTGAATTGTAGTAATGTCCCACTTCTAAATAGACTATTGACATCTTCACGGAGACTTTCACTAAACAAAAGTTTTACTTTCTGCAAAATCACCTTGAGGTGAAGGACATCACTGCCTAGAAATTGTATCTCTTTTTTAGTATTGTATTTTAGGGGGGGGGGGTTTTCCCATGTGGTTTTCCCTCTTTCCTTTTCTTGCAATTGTGTTATGTTACTTTGGTGAATTATAAAATGGGTCCCTTACATGGCTTCTTGCTAGGACCCATTCATTTTTTTCTATCTAGTAGTGCTTCAAGGGGGTATTAGAGATAACATACACTTAATTCCACTTCAATTTACTAGGACTATCTCCACTTGCCTGAGATAGTTGACTAATCATTGCATGGCCAATTAACTAGGACTATCTCTACTTGCATGATATAGCTAGTTGATGACTGCAAGGCTATTTAACTAGATTCACTAGTGTATCTTCACATCTCTATAGATTCACTACTATATTAGTTCAGCCATGTAGAATATATTTCATTGAATTGTATTCTATCATAATTTTATTTTTTTTGTGAATGAATACAATTCATTAATTATTTTCTTTTTTCTTTCCTAACAAGTTTTATTCATTGTTTTCTCGCTAGATCCAACCTATGCAAGTTTAGCTATAATTTCACATTTCTTGCATTATGTAAAAATCGACCATCTTCCACTTCTAGTTTAACCTCCTCTTTATTCAAACCTACCATGAACTAAAGGTAAATCTCACATGCTCAATAACATCTAATCCAACAAATCTTAATGAAAGGGAAAATTAAAAATGTACTCTTATAAACATGATGAATACCTTGAAGATCAACCTTGAATATTTGTGCATTAGAATTTTCCTTCCATTCAAGCATAGTGTTGGCTATGGCTATTGCATCATCTCTTGAAAATTTCCCTATATCCCTAAAAAATGGAGAGTTCCCTAAATTGCTTACTTAAGGAATTTAAGTCTCTTATTTTCCATGGGGCGGTTTTCATTGAGTAGTGTTGGGCGTGGAATTCCCCCAAGGCAAGTTTTGGGGCTTAAAGACCAAGTTTTGACTAAGTCTGATGTAAAGACTCCATGATTTGTGGGCATGGGAGCGCGAAGATGGTAAATGAGTCAGAGGGTTGTCCGCCCTCAGTTTTGTAATGTAATGTTGGTTTGAGAGATCTACCCATGGTCCGCGGACCATGGGATTGTATAAATAGAGTGAGGCTCTAAGTGTAAAGAGATTTAAGAATGAAAGAATGATCATGGAATAGAAGCATAACAAAGTATCTGAAGGATAAAGTCTAGTTTTGGGTCGTAGAGTAGGAGAAGGCTTTGCAGCTGAGTGCGCAAAGGCCTAGTAGTCTGCAGCTGAGTGCACGGACCCTACAGCTGAGTGCGCAAGGCAGGTTGAGTCTGTAACCATTGGAAGCATTAATAAAGAGAACTTTTACCATATTTTGGTGTATATTTTCCTAGTTTATGCATTGAAGTATATTGGGTATGAATTGCAAGTTTATTGTTTATTTACTGCGCGAACTTATATAAATGTGATAAGTGAATATAATATAAGGTATCTATTTATATGAAGATAACTAACTGTTATAAGAAGATAAGTAAGATCCACTGTGTGACTTGGGGAAATAGTGCAGATCGTTGCTCCAACAACACGAAAGCCCCATAGCCCCTGGTTAGGGCTGCACGAAGGCAAATATAATAGTGTGCGAAGGCCCTGTAGGTCAGGGAAGTGCGCGAAGTAACCTGCATGAAGGTATTCACAGTTGGACTAAATCAACCCCTCAAACATCTCAAGGGTGCGGAAACCTGGTTCCAACATCCACGCATACTGCTTCAGGTGAGACATCAATCCCCGCTCCGCGAACTGTTGCCGAGAGGGCTAGTAGTACAGGGATATGTTTGGCTAATTAACTATGAACCTAGGTCAAGCCCCAACAAGCTAACAAATGGTTCTGTTTCCGGGACAGGGATCTACATAGAGATGTCTAATGTCGTATCATTGGAATCCAACTAAGAAAGAAATTGAAGGTTGGTTAGACAGGAGAATTCACGAGTTCGCGGCGTAGGAGAACAAGAATCCATGACCATCAAAAGAAGAGTGGTGAGACTGCTACCTATACACAGAAATCCACAAAATTTTCTTCACATCTTTCCTTACTGAGTTGTACGAGTGGATCGTGAAGCTAACAGATAGCCAAGGAAGGTGCAAGCTCGATAATCTTATTGTGTGGACCCAGAGTTGCTACGCAAATTGGAAGCATCAGAGGATAAGATTGCGCACTCTATTGATACCTGGATCGATCGAATTATAGGAGGATTCGTTACTGAGTTTTAAGTTAGCTATAGCAACACAAAGTGACGCTTCCTCAAAGGATTGCGAGGTAAGTACGTTAAGTCTCTGAACACTTAGATTAAAATGCTACTATATGGAAATCAGATTAAGTGAATAGATTGATGTTCAGGGCTATGCGAAGTGGGAGAATTTACAGAAACAAAGATAGTGCAGAACTAGAAACTAGCCCCTTGATTTCATCTCCGCGAGGGGACGAGGAAGAGCTAGCAAAGCTCTCACCAAGAAGTATGATCAATTCGATAAGGCAGAGGATTCCACACATACCACCTCCACCCACACCACCACCAGATTCACCGCCTTCATCCCCATCTTCACCCATACCACCTCCGCTGCCACTGTGAGTCAATATGGAAAGCACGCTAAAGTTACCGGTGTTCAAGGGAGTAGGAAATGAAGATCCGAACCAGTTTTGGTTTGTGATAAAAGCTATATGGGAAGCGTAGGGAGTTACAGATGACAATATAAAGAAAGAAATGTTGGTCAACGCTCTGCAAGATTGCGCGTTGACCTGGTATTTTAAGGATTCTAATGACAATCCGAATGTGGGGATCACAGATATCCAAATTGTGCTGAACAAAGAATTTAGTAGGACGAAGTCAGAGGCGCAGTTGATCATTGGGTTCAAGGAGATCATGCTGCTACCAGGCAAGACCCCCTAGGAATTAGATTAGAGACTGAAGTGCATAATTCGCAAAGCTAATATGACCTTGACGGATGAGCAACACAACGAATGGTTTGCAGCATCGCTAATGTCGCGTTTGAGGAAAGCGATGTCACAACAAAGGTTAACAACTCAGGTAGAGGCCTTGGATATTGTGATGGGGCTGCATGAGACCCAGATACAAGATCCTAACCTGGGAGTTCAGCAGATCCACACAAAGTTGGAAAACTTATGCCTTGAGATGCAGAGTCTGAAACAAGATAGGACATCTCGCTCAAAAGTGTGCGATGAGGTATGGTGTGTTAAATGTAAGGGTCCGGGCCATGACAAGGACCACTGCCCAGTGTTTGCGAATTACCTCATGGGAGGAGGACCGATGCCATGAAGACTAGAGGCACAAGAAAAACCTAGCGCAATGCCTTCTTTATGGTGCACGATTTGTCAAATAGGAGGAAAGCATGCTACAGACAACTGCCATTTGTTGCAGAAGTACACGTAGATTTTGCAACAATTGTTCTGTAATTTTTTTAGATCCATGGGACATGATGAGCGCACCTATAGAAGCTATGAGTTGATGATGGATAGGACTCCCACCTACAGAGTTTAGGCTGAAACGCGACCTCTTGACTAGAATGTAGGAGTGACGCAAACCGAATTTCAAGGGCGCAGACGAGGCTGAGGTGGAGAAGGACCTGGAAGAGGTCGTGGACAACTGATATGTTACAATTGCGGGGGGGTAGGACATTATGCCCGTGATTGTACGAATCCAACATGTCCATCATGTCTGTATTGTACCTTGTTTGATCATGAGACAGAGGATTGTCCCACACTAATAGCGAGGTTGCGTGACAAAGGAGTGCTCCAACCTCCCCCGACTCAAAACCTACAAATGATGAGGTTTGAGCCACGCGAGGAAGACCCCAACATGAACATTGTGCTCTGAAGTGGAATTACAACAGGGGATAATAAAGGAAAGAAACTTGAAGATAGTACCTGGGTTCGCAAGGCTCGGACGAAAGAACCAAAGTTTGATTTAGACCGCGCTAAGGAAACCTTCATGGAAGCTAGGAAGAGCTTCGTTGATGCCTCCACTTCAGGAAGCAAAGATAGACCGGAGCTAGAAATGGACACATCAATGCTCATGACATTCCTAGAAACATGCATGAAGCTACTACGTGATAGCAAGGATGTAAAGGGATTGCAAGAACTCATAAATAGATGTGTTGGGATCGCGCCAGGAGAATACCACGTAGTCCAGAAGATTGGAAAGCATGCGACAAGTTCAGGAAGAGAAATGAGATTGACCGCGCAGATTGGAGAATATGAGATGGACCAAGTGATTCTAGATTTAGGATCAGACATGAATGTTCAGCTGAAGCAGACGTGGGAGTGCATGGGAAGGCTTACGCTACAATGGTCTCCTATCCAGCTACGAATGACGAACTAGCAAAAGATCATACCTATGGGGAGATTGTAGGGAATCACCATGGATATTGAAGGAGAAAGTGCGCTAGCAAAGTTTGAAGTGATAGATATTGTTGATGACAATAATCCCTACCCTATGCTATTAGGAATAGATTGGGCCACTAACATGAACAGGGTGATAAACCTGAAGAGAGCAAGATGATTTTTGAGAAAAATTCTTTGTGTGTAGTCGTACCTTTGGACCTTGCAGAAGGATTGTGCTATACGGAGCCAATGCACGACTATGAAAGTGGCGACGACTTAGACTGCATGTACAAGATAACCGCGCAAGAGCAAGACTGGATAAATCCCATCGCGGATGGATGAATCTCATGGGAGCGTGAAAGCTCCTGTACATCGGATTCTGATGAGGAAATAGAGAGATGGCAGAACCAGTTGCACGAGGTGACCACGCTGAACTGTAATATGATGACAAGATCGTTGCACTGTGTATCGACAGAGATAAGGGATCTTCCTACTTATGATGGGTTAAGTGAGGTAGATGCTTTCTTGAACAGATTTGAAAGGGAGGTGCCGAAACAACAACGTTTCGAGGCTTTGAAATGGGTACTACGTGCTATGCCCGCGAAGTGGTGGGGTACGCACCAAGGAAGCTTTGAGGACTTGCGCGAATGCAGGAGAATGATGTGCATGTGTTTTAGGAAACCTTAGATGTGTCTAACGGACAAGAATGATGGATGGGGTGATCCGCCCACGCATTTGTCCAGGTGGGTACAAGCATATGGTAAACAACCTATGCGGATGTACATGTACTTCGCGTTCGGGAACTCGGTCAATAAGCAGGTGTTGGCAAGGAAATTGCGTGAATGGTCCCTCAAGTTGGGACGACGAAGTCTGGAAAGGACGAGTGCGCAGAAGGTTACCCACGTAGAAGCCTTTAACGAAGTGTGCGAAGCATTGAATATGGTATAAAATGTGTAGTAGAGTGATTGGGACTTGCACGTACCAACAGTTATATGGGCTTATAGGACAACATGCAAGAAATTGACAGGGAAGACACCTCCTACGTTGGTCTATGAGCAAACACTGTAGTTCCAATAGAGCACAATATGCTTAGTCCATGCATAGCAGCGCCCGTAGATATGACATTTCACAGAGCCTTGGAAGAAGGGATCGCACAGCTGAATGAAGTAGAATGCTTGGGACCTGAGGAAGAAATCTGACATGGTGATCTTAGGCTCGAAGAGCTCATGAAAGAAAGGGTGCAATTGAGGGAGAAAAGCATTCTGATAAAAGCAGAAGTCAAGAAGCTTGAGGAAGAAATAAAGAAGGATTTTATCGATAAGAAAACTAGGGTGATAAAATAGGGAGCGCATGATTACATTAATGAATTTGGGGACTACGGCCGAGAGTTGATCAGTTTGATGCCTTGGATTGGACCATATATTACTAGAAGGACCACCCATGGTGGCGCGATGTAGAGGGTAAAGTGCGCGATGCGGGCAATAAAAATAAAAGGCGGACTTTTTCCAGGAAAAGTGACAGATGATCAGTTGGAACCCTATACAGGTGGCGCGGCCACTTGACTAGCTGTGGGAAGTACAGTCTCAGCGCTCTCGATAGTTGAAAGGAGGCGCGTGACTATAAACTACTCTGCCTAAGAGCTGTGCTATGTCGGGGGTGCACGCAGAAGCAAAGTGTCACAAGGTACGCGACCGCGCAAGGGGGGTTATGCTGCTGCGGAGGTTGGCTGGAAAGTGACCATTGCAGTCACTATTCATGATGTGATGCTTGACTTGAGACCAAATGGAGCAGGTAGCAGGAATTTAAGACGCGCTTTATGGGCAAGATTTGGGAAAATCTACCGCCAAGGGAGCATTAATGGACCAGATTTGGGGGGAACGGTAGAATTCAAATTAAAAAGGTGCTATAAATACAAAGGGCTACCCAGTAAACAACACTTGGTCATTTGCGAATTGAGTTGTCATGCGCCCCGAGAATTCTGAACCAAGACTTGTTTGTCCTGTGGAGATCGTTGGCTGAGCCCCTGATTGAATGGTTGAGAGATTTCTGGATGAACAAGATGGTAGCGTCTGAAGAAGCTAGGGGAATCCCAGAGATGACTGCCGCAGAAGCCGCATAGGCCATGACCATAGAAGATGCCCCTAAGAGCATCGGGATTGTTGCAGAAATACCTAAATCACTGCGCACGCCGAGACCAAAGAAAGATAAACAATCAATGGTTCCTATATGTGTGTCCCCTCGAAACTCACTGTGAACCAGATTAACAATGGAGGAAAAAGGAAAAGCGGTTAACTTGGAAACCGATGAGGAGGAAGAAGACCTGGAGGATATCATAATTGAAGAGGTCAAGGATGAGGGCATGGAGGAAGCAACCAAGGGCGTGGTCCCTCTAACTAAGCAAATCGCATATGTCCTTCTATGGAAGGGGAAGGCGAAGATGCCTAAGGACCTCAATGAGAGCAAGAGCTCTCTACAGATTCCGCTCCTCCCAGACGATATCATCTTTGAAGGAACACACTTAGGAAGGGTGCTGAGCTTAAAATTCAAGGAATGGGATCTCTCTAACCACAAGAAATTCCCTCACTTGGTGACCACACACCTCATGAAGCCAAAGAAACACATCGTCGTGGGAGTCATAGAGCTGGAGCCACGCAAGTGGTTACGCGGAGCCGAAAAGGCAGGGTTGTTGAACTTTCTCTGGGTGTCGCATTACCATCGTGCCCAAGTGACTATTTTTGTCATCAGGTAGCTGCTTTGCCTGGTGCGTGGTGGGTATTTGTGGCTGGAGGAGCCCATCCCCATCATCGACCACCTAATCCATCAAGTTACCTAACTCTCGTGTAAAGGCAAAGACCCCGCAGACATTTCGGAGGGGAAGAGCAGTGATTTGGCCATTGCGGAGGCCATGGAAAAGGAATACAAGTTGGAGAAGGAAAAGAGGGGTTACGTGATCTCCAATATTAATAACAAAGCAGTCAGAGTGGCGACTCATATACTGGCAGGTAAGGTCATGCGGAAGTGCCGCGCAGATGAGGTGCCTGTGCCGATGGTGGCACTTGCTGAAGAGTGCGCAGAAGGGGTCCAGTTTAACTGGTCCAATTTCTTGTGCAAGGAGTTCCTAGAGAATTGTCGTGAGGCACAGGAACAAGGAAAAACTTTCCAATATGAATGGCTTCTGTTGTCCATAGTGCCGGTGGCTGGGGAATTGTCGGAGGACAGCCAATTCCGCACAATTGCAAGGGATCTCTAGGAGGCCGCAAAGTACGCTTCATTGTGGGCCACTAAAGACGCGAACCGTATTTATGACAGTAAAATATTTTTGGTGTTCATGGAGATGAACATCAAAATGGGGATTAACCACAAGCTGTGGTTATCACCCACTGTCTACAATAGCCTGCAAAGTTTCATAGAGTTTAAAGCAAACTTTCATCACATCTACCTCAGGGCGCGCAAGGACCCTACAAAGAAGTGGAATGAACTGCCTTATATAGCCACATATGATGTGATCTTCGACGTACTTGAGACGTGGCCGCCGATGTAATATTCCTAACCCAAAATATTCCTCAAACCCCAGCAAAAACTCCAACCAAATATGTGCAAAAGATATAATAACCCAGAAGTGATAAAATAACAGTGGAACATCATATAATAATGTAAACCGGAAATATAAGCAGATACACAAGAAATGTAGCGAGAAATTCTAAGCCATTTTATTATATTGAGCAATAAATGAGTAAAAGAGGTGATTAGATAAGTGGCACCTCAACTTGCACAAGGCAAGTGAAGAAATACTCTCAGAATGACAAGAATGGCCTCTCTACGTGGATGTTGCTACTGTGCTATTGTTGCTGCTAGAAAACAAATGATGATTTGGGGTTGCTCTCCTCCTCGAAAAAAGCTAAAACTTTGCATTCGGGCTCTACTCAAGAAACCCAGAAAAACCTAGAAAGCTTTCCTGGAATGGCCTCACACTGATCTACGTCCCAGCTGTTGGGAAACTGTTGTGTTGTTGTTGCTACTGGAAATCGAATGATGATTTGGGGCTGCTCCCCTCCTCAGAAAAGGCTAAAACTCTGGAATCAGACTCTACTAAAAAAACCCAGAAAATCTCAGTAAGCTTTTTGAAATGGCCGACCCTCGAAAATCACCCCCTTGGGGTTCTGCGCAGTTCCTCAAAGACGCTGATGAAATTGTTGCTGAAATGCTAATGAAACTACTGCTGAAATGCTGGTGAATCTACTGCTTGAATGCCAATGGAAATACCTTGCCAGAGCAGGCACTCGAAGTCCCCTGGGGCTAAGGGTGAGATCTCCGAACGGAGACACTCAATGCACTAAACAGTGCTGCAGACTAGCTAAACAGCCAGTGTGCTCTAAGTCGAAATGACTTTCACAAATTCTCATAGCCAGAATGATCCCAAATGAGGGGGTTCCTGTCTATTTTATAGCCTCTGCCTCTCACAATCCTTAGGCTCAGTTTCTCCTGCGTGATCCCCTTCTTTCCATGTGTTCCTTTCCTCCTGCGCAGTCCCTCCATGTGTCTGCGTGGGCCCCATTTCTGCGTCCCCCTTTGGGCCCCTTGGTTCCCCCTTAAGTCACAATGTTGTGCTACCTAGGAAGTGACTTTTTATTCTAAAGTGAGTTATGTTCC
>APFE031442942.1:74424-105778 GCA_000404065.3 Pinus taeda
GGGCTGCTCCCCTCCTCAGAAAGGGCTGAAACTCTAGAATCGGACTCTACTCAAAAAACCCAGAAAGCTTTTCTGAAATGGCCGACCTTCGAAAATCACCCCCTTAGGGTTCTACGCAGTTCCTCAAAGACGCTGATGAAACTGCGGCTGAAATGCTGATGAAACTGCTGCTGAAATGATGATGAATCTACTACTGGAATGCCAATGGAAATACCTTGCCTGAGTAGGCACTCGAAGTCCCCCGGGGCTAAGGGTGAGATCTCCGAACAGAGACACTCAATGCACTAAACAGTGTTGCAGACTAGCTAAACATCCAGCGTGCTCTAAGTCGAAATGACTATCACAAATGCTCATAACCAGAATGATCCCAAATGAGAGGGTTCCTCTCTATTTTATAGCCTCTGCCTCTCACAATCCCTAGTCTCACTTTCTCCTGCGTGATCCCCTTCTTGCCATGTGTTCCTTCCCTCTTGTGCAGTCCCTCCATGTGTCCGCGTGGGCCCCATTTCTGCGTCCCCCTTTGGCCCCCTTGGTTCCCCCTTAAGTCACAACATTCTGCTACCTAGGAAGTGACATTTTATTCTAAAGTGAGTTATGTTCCGACTTCCTCACTTTTTATTTACAAATAACTATAGAAGGAAAAAATCGAACAAAATTGAATATTCCAATTAGCCATAGCTAATTAGGAATATTACAGCCGGAGTGATGCGCCCCAGACATCTCTACTCTGGAAAAGTCTGTTGTGCAGAAAAAAAAAAAAGGAGGAAAAACTGCGCGTGGCGTAGTTGGCAGAAAAGAGAAGGAAAGAAGCAATAGTAGCAAAGGTGTAGGAGGTGCGGGACGCTGCACAGACAGTCGCAGAATAGAAAAAGGCTGCAGCAGCAGCACAGAAGGTTGCAGAGAAGGAGCATGAGGGTCAAAAGTCGCCTTCGCCTGAGCAGGAGCAAGAGATGGAAATAGAGGTAGAGGAGGGGAGTGCGGACCCCCAAGTAGCGTCAACACAATTGAAGCACCAGCGTCTGAGCGAGCAGATGGGGCCGCGTAAGAAGGTAAAAGCGTCTAAGTTGTCTATCGTCTCGATCACCCTTACTGAGGGGGATTTGCATGATATAGGGGAGACGACGTGTGACGTCACCACAAAGGTTCTCCAGAACGTTTCGGAGGAGAATCAGATTGTGTTGGGGGCCCTTCGAGCACAAATTTAGGAGTTGCAGGTGCACGCTCCTTAGGTTGGTACCCTCTAGACCAGCCTCATAGTAGATACAGCTACAGCTGAGGAAATGTTGCGCGCTCATACAACCAACACAATAGTGTTGCCAGAAGGGGCACTAGTTACAAAAAATGAGGTCGACCGGCCTATGGTTAGTACATTAAAGGGGATAGGGATCAACATGGCTGCGCTCCCTTGGGAGACACTCTATGTTTTGCAGGATGGGATTACTGTAGAACTACAGGCTAGGGAGAGCCGTGCGTTGTAGGTGCTAAGTGAGCAGAAGATCAACATGGAGCAGTTGAGCTTGTAGCGCGATGAGGTCGTGTCTTAGAACAGGCAGATGGTGCAGGTACTTTAAGAAGCCTATCAGATGGTCCTTGAGCTGGCCATTCCAGCAGAAGCACCAACAGAGGTGCGCATCCAGAGATTAGCAGCAAGGCTGCGCGAGGCGCGAGAAGAAATGGCTAAGGTTTAGCTGGCGCTAAACCTTCAGATCACAAAGTTGTGGTTGAACGCGCAACCTTCAACTCCTCTAGAGGTAAGGGAACAATGTGTCAGCGCCATCACATCAGGGCTGGAGGAGATCAACAGTGCAGTAAGGGACTGCACCAGAATGTTGGAAGAATCATTCGAGGTCCTCACAAATCTGCAGGAGGACCCCAACATACAGCGGTTAAAAACATAGGCACGTGAGCTACAGCAGTAGTACGACAACATCAAAGGGATCATGCAAACGGTGGCCCTCACTCAAAGGCTCGCGCAAATGCAACAAGCCAAAGCGCTTAAAGAGCAAGTAAACGCAGTGCGACACAAAGAAGCAGTTTTGAAGGCGCATGTTTAACCTTGGATCGATGAGGCCTTTGTAATCACAACAACAATTGAAAGTAAGTTTGCACAGATGCTGGGGATGCAAGAACAGATACAGGGGAGTAGTTCCGACACCGTGGTCTCGGAACAACGCGTACAAGAGAAACAACAGGCAGCCGCTCAGTGCACTGCCGACCTTGTAGTAGTCCGAGCAGAGTTGGGAGGTCTCTGTGCGAAGATCTCCGCATTGACAGAGTGACTCGAGGGTGAGCCATGATGTTTATGTTGGGGGCCTGTTGGGCGTGGGATCCCCCCAAGGAAAGTTTTGGGGCTTAAAGCCCAAGTGTTGACTAAGTCCCATGTAAAAACTCCGCGATTTGTGAGCACGGAGCGCGAAGATGGTAAATGAGTCAAAGGGTTGTTTGCCCTTAGTTTTGTAATGTAATGTTGGTTTAGAGATCTACCCATGGTCCACAGACCATGGGATTGTATAAATAGAGTGAGGCTCTAAGTGTAAAGAGATCTAAGAATGAATGAATGAATGATCATGGAATAGAAGCATAACAGAGTATCTGAAGTGTAAAGTCTAGTTTTGGGTCATAGAGTAGGAGAAGACTATGCAACTGAGTGTGCAGAGGCCTAGTAGTCTGCAACTGAGTGCGCGGACCCCTGCAGCTGAGTACACAGGGCAGGTTGAGTCTGTAACCGTTGGAAGCATTAATAAAGAGAAATTTTACCATATTTCGTTGTATCTTTCCCTGTTTTATGGATTAAAGTATATTGGGTATGAATTGAAAGTTTACTATTTATTTACGATGCGAACTTATATAAATGTGATGATTAAGTGAATATAATATAAGGTATCTGTTTATGTGAAGATAACTAACTGTTAAAAGAAGATAAGTAAGATCCACGGTGTGACTTGGGGAAATAGTGCAGATCGCTGCTCCAGCAGCACGAAAGCCCCACAGCCCCTGGTTAGGGCTGCACGAAGGCAAATATAACAGGGTGCAAAGGCCTCGTAGGTCAGGGAAGTGCGCGAAGGTATTCACAGTTGGACTAAATCAACCCCTCGGACATCTTAAGGTTGTAGAAACCTAGTTTCAGCATTCCCCCATACTGCTTCGAGTGAGACCTCAGTCCACGCTCTGCGGACTGTTGTCGAAAGGGCTAATAGTACAGGGATTTGTTTGGCTAATTAACTCCGAACCTGGGTCAGGCCCCAACAAGCCAACAAGTAGAAGGGGTATTTGAATAAAATACCTCAGTCATTAGAGTAATAATTCTTGAATTGACCAAGAATTCACATAATTCTTGCAATAACTACTTGCTTCTACACTTGCCATTGCACTTATCTTTTTGAAAGGGTTTATTTCTCTTTTGGGTTTTGAAGATTGACCCCAACCATTGTTGGGAGAATGGTTGGAGTGTGCCCATTTTAAGTGTAGCTTGGTGTTACCTTAAAGGATTCCTCTCTTTAAGATTTAGACTTGACGTTCAAGAAAGGCCTCAAGATCCTTGTTCTTCTAGTTGATTACCATTTCTTGCAGATCTAAATAATCCAAATTGATATCCTCACTTCCATTTATAATATATTGAGACAACACCTTTTTCATCGAGATCTCGAGATCGCTAGGTGACACTAAATGATGGGGACCATAAGGGATGGAGGATCTTGTAAGCATTGTTGAGTTCTCTTTGGTGTGATCTAATACTGGTGGCAAGCCACAAACAAATCTAGTTGACAAGGCTCTTATGTCATTAGAGATGCGTCAAAGGATGTGTTAGTGAGGGATTCAAATTTGTTTTAAGTTTGGCGTCTTGGATCAATTTCAGAAGCAATTGAAGCCTTTGTGTGCTTGCTATTAGAATTTATTGGAGTGAATCCTTCTAGATCCATGGACAAGTCCTTAGGTTGTTGCGTTGCCATGATGTGAAGAGGGCATTCTTTGAAGACCATATTAATGGCAAGCTGACACCAAAAGGGGATGTGTCCATAGTCCAGTGGCTATTGCAAGAACTCATCCCTAAAATATAGATCAATGGATGCTGGGAGAGGTTGAGAGATATCCATGTAGACACAAATCTGTGACGTATATTTGCCTCGTCTCATGAATTCTAAATATTTGACAAAGTGACCAAGGTTAGTTTCATGTAGCCTCTAAGGTTTCTTCCTCCCAGAATTCCCTTAGTAGAGAGTATAGTTTGATCCAAATTAGAGCCATCGTAAAACTTTCTTTATTTGGGCAAAAGCCTTCAATCCAAAACTGGAGGTAATGACTTGTAGAATTGAAAAAATATGTACCACCTTCAAATAGATGCATCTAGTCCTCCAGATTAGCAAAGATCACAGTGAAGAAGCCTTTGGCCCCTAATTCTATATCTATTTGTCCTTTACACTTCCATTTGTTTTGAATCCAATTGATGAGAGCACATTGCATGAGCTAGAAACATAAATTTGTTCCAATCAAAGCATGGTCTTGCATGAATTGGATGTTGTGCTCTATTTGGGAAGATTTTATCTTGAATTTAGGGTCTTTGGCTACTTTTGGCAAACAACCTCATCATCTTCAACCTTGCCATGTTGCACTTGCCGACAAATCTGTAGAATTGCAAGAGGAAGAGCTGAGTGATTGATGAAAGATTATTTGCTCCTATATCCATTTGCATTGCCTCTTGGCTTGTCATCACCAAAAACTACATTATATTATAGAAAAAGAATGAGAAGCCACTTTCTCCACTCTAATGCATAAAGAAAAGCAAAATAAAAAATAACTTGAGAAAAACCCTAATTGCAAAATTTCCAAACCTTAACTAACTATTATATTTTTATATTACTCTAATAATCCATTTTAATATTATTAATAATTAAATTAAAAATTTACAGATCAAAATAAACATATCTATGCACATAAATATATAAAATATATAAACATAAATATATAAAATATATATAAGCATAAATTTAATATTCGAAATATTCTCTACATTCGATGTTAAAAATAAATTTATTTCTCCTATTCAAAACAACAAATTTTCGTTTTCTAACCTCTCTTTTCAGTTAAACCCCGGATCATACTGAATCCTAACCATGGTTATTGATTGTCATTAAATTGTTCCTTGGAATCTTTTAATATGGAGTACTAATTTCACCGAATCAAGTTCGTTCTGGATTAAGGTAGACAAAATCTGAGCTGCATGAGTTTGAAAAATATGTTTACCTGAGATGAAACGATTAAGAATCTTCTAGAATGGTTAATTAAGTTTTGCACATGCGACATGTATATATATTATTGTAATGCACGATTTGGAAAACAAAGTGCAATTTATGAGAATATTTTTCAAAATAGAGTACAACAATAACTAAACTGCAGTTACTAAACTGAAAATATTTTTCAAAATAGTGTAAACAACTAAGCTGCAGTTACTGAACCACTTTGATCAACAACTTACATTCGAGCTCCTAAAATCTGTTCTTCTGGGTGTTTATTATAAATTTTCAAGACAATTAAATAAGTTTTTATACTCATCCTATTCACAATACATTTATCTAATATTTATAATAAATTTTAATTAATTTTAATATTAAAAAAAAATTTAGCTAACTAAATATATTTTAATATTAAAAATTATAGCTTTAAAATTAATGATTAAAATATTTTATTGATTTTAAATCATTTTTTGATGGAAAACCAATGGTTTTTAATAAAGCTATCATTTTTCGTTTATCACATAATTAGTAAGCAAGTTAAAATCAAATTTTATATACCAAAATTATAAAAACATATTTAAATTTTATATACCAAAATTATAAAAACATATATAATTTATAAAAAACATATTTAAAAACAGACATCTATTTCAAAGTATTTTATTTATTTAATTTGACATTGTAAAAACACACTACATAAAAACACATTGTAAAAACACACTACATAAAAATGTTTGTGCGTAATTCTTTATTTCCAAACTTTTATTGGCAGCCAAAACATTACATTTCACACCACCATCTCATCGCACTCAGTAATTTATATCCAACCCTAAGACCTTCACAAACGCCCAACAATATTTACCCCTATACACACTGCCGCCATATCCAAATATTTTCTTAGACAGCTAACCGTCAATTTGAATGGCTTTAACCACAGGTTTGGTCTCAAGTTGCTTGGGAACCGTGATAGTGAGCACTCCGTTTTCCATTGTGGCCTTTACCTCTTCAATTTTGGCATTTTCCGGCAGCCGGAAACGCCGGAAAAATTTCCCATGAGATCGTTCAATCCGATGCCACTTGTCATTCTTTTGCGCTTCTTCTTCCTTGCGTTCACCACTGATCTGTAAAACTCGGCCGTCTTCCACCTTTATTTTTACCTCCTCTTTCTTCAGACCTGCCAAGAAAATTTACAGCGCTAAATAGCTACTAATCCAGCAAAATGGCAAATTTACAGCGCTAAATAGCTACTAATCCAGCAAATTATTAAGAAAAGGAGAACTTAAAAAATGCCCTCTATTGGACATGATCAATACCTGGAAGATCAGCGTTAAAGATGTGCGCGTCGGAAGTTTCTTTCCAGTCGACCGGAGTGTTGGCTATGGGCATTACATCCTGGCTTGGAAAGTGCGCTATGTCCTTCAAAAATGGACAATTCCCAGGATCCCATCGATCCAGTGAGAACGGATCAAAAGCGCCAGATAAGACAGGACACTGAGACATGGCCGCTGCGATGAATATCGATTCTCCAGCAAATATTGAAGATATTTCACTGCTAATAGTTGATTTTGTAATACATGCGAAGTTCGTGTTGTATAGGGAGGCATTTATAACAGCAGGGGGAGATGGGTAGAAAGTTCAAGAATGAAAGGTGCCAGTATAGTATACGAGAGTGGAACGCGCAGGATTGTTCTAGGGGTTTCTTTTGGATGGTTCCAGACTTGCTTTTGCCGGTAGTTGTAGTTGTATTTTTTTGCCGGCAGTTGTAGTTGTATTTTTAAATAATTAAGAAGAGTAAATGGACAGTGACGTTTGAAAAGTATTTCTATACGGGCCCAAAAGTGGTAAAACACCAGTCTGATCCTTTATAGGATAATAGAAAGAAAGAAAATGAAGTTAATCAGCAATCTCATTTGCCATATACCATATGACCTTAGGCCATAGTTCTTGAACAATGTGAAACGCTAGATGGTTCTGGAGAAACGATACACACTTACATTGGATGATTCTGGATGGATAGCCTCGAATAACAATAATACGGCAAAGTGAAAATTGACAAGTTGCTTTCAGAATGGTCTAGAGCTTACACCTGTATCCTCTTTGCGGCCATTTCTGAATCATCTCGAACCTCTTGCGTTATAGAGTCGACCAGAAGGTTCCTCCTCGTCTTATAAAAATAGAAATCCAAACATCTCATCTGATACAATCCAAGATCGATCTTGAAATCAAAACACTGAGAGATCAGGGTGTTGTTTTTTTCTATTCATTCCAATCGCATATATTGCAGAAATTCATTACTAGTTGAAAATGTCGATAATTCCCAGCTTTTTCGGCAGGAGATCATTCGATCCCTGCTCCTTGGAAGTATGGGATCCTTTCCAAGCATTCACAGATCTCGCCAGCGGGGGACCATGGGGGCAATTTGTAAAGGAAACTTCAGCCGTAGCCAATACTCAGATCGACTGGAAGGAAACGCCAGAGGCGCACATTTTCCAAGCTGATCTTCCAGGTTTGAGGAAAGAGGAAGTGAAGATAGAATTGGAAGAGGCCAGAGAATTCTGAAGATAAGTGGGGAGCGCAGCAAAGAAGAAGAGGAGAAGAACGACAAATGGCACCGCATTGAGCGATCCCGTGGAAAATTCCTTCGGCGTTTCCGGCTGCCGGGGAATGTGAAGGTGGAAGAGATCAAGGCGAGCATGGAAGACGGGGTGCTGACAGTGACAGTGCCGAAGCAGCCTGAACCCCAACCTCCGCAACCCAAATCCATCGAGATCTCTGGTTGACCTCTCACGCGGTATGAAGATGTCATACTGGACCTGCTGTGGGTGCGTAGGAAGCGGTTCTCCGTCATCCAATTGATAGAATAAACATATCCATTACCATCCCAGTTATTCCATCGATTACATTGTGCTTGTGTGTATGTGTTGTATGTTTTTCAATAATATAATAAAAGAAGACGCGGGTTCAGGCTTCTACTGTGCTGTGTAAAAGGTTTTCATTTTTTGTTTTTAAACTGATAAGAGAGTGTGTTATCCATGTTAGCAATAGGTCTACAAAAAGCATTACAGAGAGAGATGCAGAGTTTAAGATATTCCTTGTCCTTTGCTGGATCAGCAAAATATTGTACTGCTCTCCTGGAACCAAACGCCCGGCAAAATACGCAAAGAAGAAATGCATCAATAACCGCCAAAGCGTATGTAGAGTAGAGCAGGATGGGGTACAGGAGACAAACCATTTGATGCTATCTGTAAAAAAAAACCATACGTAAAGAAAACCCCAACTCCGAGATTTGGAATGTCCAATATAAAAAGCAGTTCTCTATAATGACACTTTTTGAAAGCTTTTTTAGCGGATTTTTCTGGCACAATCAAAGTGTCCCAGGAATTTTTCAGGGTGCTGAATCCAAATATGCAATTAAAAAACCGTTTTAATTGCTAAAAATCAAGATTTAACCTCATTTCTTCCACCGGAATCTCCATATAAAAACAACCGAGTCAACCAATAAAAGTCTTGGGCCTTTTAATACTTCAATAAGGTTATCAGTTCATCCCTTTGTTAGGCAAGCCTTTTAATACTTCAAAAAGGTTATCAGTTCATCCCTTTGTTAGGTACTCCAGCTTTGATGATGGTGGCGGCGGCGGTTCGTTCTCACTGTGCATGTGTTTTGAATTTGTATTGTTTCGGATGTATTATTGTTAAATGTTTATTTAGTTTGAACAAGGTTATGAGTCCCTCCGCTTGTTAGGTATTATAGTGGTTTTTTTTTCCCTTTTGATTAAGTATTCTTTTCCTTCTTTGGTTAGGTATTATTGTTGAGTTTGTTTAGGTTTTTGTCACGGGGTATTTTGATTTTGTATTATTTTAATTAATTTGATAATATTTTGTTTGAGTTGGTTTAATTTTCTGATTTGAAGTTTGAATTTTATTATTTAGATAATATTTTATAAGATGCTTAGTTCAATTTAATAAAATACAATAAAATAGGGCAATATATTTTCAAGATTTTTGTTATTGTTTAAAATATATTTTTGGATGTATAAATGGATTCAACACCCTAAAAAATCTCTAAGACATTTGAATTATGCACATTAAACAATTTAAATTCAAGTTTTTAAAAATCTTTATCGGATATTGATTAAAATTAATGAAAAATGGTCGTGAAAAAGGCCATTTCGTCTATAAGTTACCATTTCCTCTATAAGTTAGACTATGCCTTTTATAACATGGTTATAGCCAATTGAACTACTTTAATGGGGTTTTTAAGTAGAATTTTATATTATACAAATTTATTTTATTACAAAAAAATTAATTTTCATTAATTGAACAACAAAAAATAATTCTTTTTATGTCTGATGTTTGTTTTTCATAAGTAATTAATTAATTAAAATTTGATATTTTTACATTTAATTAATTAAAATAAATATTTTTTTGAACGAGTCCACAGGGTTTTGGAATTGGTGCTTTGTTAAGGCACTCCTTGTTGTGAAGTTACGAGTTCAATTCCTCACCCCGAGTCCACAGGGTTTTGGAATCGGTGCTTTGTTAAGGCACTCTTGATGTGAAGTTACGAGTTCAATTCCTCACCCTGATCAAAATGATATATTGGATATGATGAAGATATTGTCTTGCCAAATTTATAAAAAAATTTGAACAAAAAATTTGCTTATTGTCAAAATCACTAAATAACTTTGAAATTACATTTGACAATGCCCTCAAACATCTTTTTTATCTATTGCACTAAATAACTTTGAAATTGCACTTTACAATGCACTCAATGACTTCAAAAACTAAGCATTTGAGATATTGACAATTTAGAATGGATTTAACATTACACTGACAATTTAGAATGAATTTGGCATTGTAATAATTGTGTCATGCAAACATCTTTTATCTATTAGTCCAATGTTACCCACCACCTCAAAATCACCCTATTCCATACAACTTCTTGTTCTTCACATCCTTGCCTCACAATTTTTTTCTGCACATAAAACCATTGAGGTTGAGGGTTTCATTATCCCTTTCTATTAAGATAAAAAGTGAAAAATGACTTTGCTATGATGGTTTCTTTGTCAAAGACGCTAAAAGAGAAGGTGGGAAAGCATAAATTTACTTATTATTTAAAGAAGTCTATGTTGCAAGTAGCTCTTCTTTCCTTGCTTTGCATATGATTTTTGGTATCTTTTCTATTATAATTTCTTGTAGTTCTTTATTCATTGTATTTGTTCAAAAATTCTCAATAAATACATAACAATAATTTAAAATTAAATAGTTTGAAATTGCATTTTTGCAATGTAGTTTTACTTGATTAAGAAGAATAGCAATTTAAGGTTGAACCGAGTAGTTTGAATTTGTAAATCTTTTAAATTTAATGTATATTTGTTTTTGAGGAGGTTCTCTGCATCCTGTAAAATTATTATTCCCAATTTTTTTAATTTTTGTTTTAGAGGATTTTTAGAAGTTCAATTTTATTTTATATTCTTTTGATTTTAAAGATGAAAAAATATGGAATATAATTTACGAGTTTCGTATTTAAGATTAGGGGTTGGTTAAATTTAACATAAAAACTTACTTATTTTTCAATTTTCTAACTATCATAATAGGTATAAAAATTGACAAGCACATTTTAAGACTATTTTTTTAATAATTATTAAGGTTATGTAAACCACTTTGTTAACAATGAATACTACTATGGAAAATGACCATTATATGTACTTATTTATTCTCTCCTTGAAGGTTGCATTGTGTGTAATATGTCATCAAATATTACATTAACATCTCCATAATCAGCATGCTCCCTTGTAAGGTTAACCATTGACAATTGGTTGTTCATAATAGTTTGTAAATTGAATAAATCAGAATAGCCTTTAAAACCAACTATTCTTTTTGGTTTTTTTCTTTTGATGCACCTAAATACCCCAACTAGGAGAAACCCATATTTTAAAGGGGGTGGAAGAGAGGAGGCATTCTCTAGCATGTTAAGCCTCAAAAGAAGCAAAAGTAGTCTTCGCCTCTAGCTACTATCTCAACTAATCATTTTTCTCACATAAACTTGTCATTAGATGTAGTGATGGTTTTCCCTCTACTATAACTAGCTCTTCTGGCTCATTGTCACTCATATTTCTGCCTACCATCTTGTTTCACAATCCCTTGCTACATTGTTATCAAATTGCTCTACAAAAATAAGAATTTAGTGTAATAATATTTAAAGTTATGAAGTCTTTGAGCCCATTATCTCCATTAAATTACTTCATGTGCATCTCAATGTTCCATCACTCTAGATATTCAACCCAAAATAACCTTGTCTATCATGGCTCTAATTTTCCCTTAAAATTATGAAAGAAAGTTCATTCTTTAGTCACTCGTCAATGAATTTTTGAAGAAAAATTAAATCAAAACTCCTCACGACAAATTCCACCTCTAATAACACCATCTTTAAATTTTCGAAAGAAAAAAATAATAGCCACAAAAAAAAAACAAAACAAAACCTTGTTTGAACAACACATAGCATATAAAACTACAAAATAGAAATAATTTCAACAAAACAATTACACAACCCTAAAAGAGTCAAAAATATCCATACTCGTAATGCTTTTAATATAGAACTCTTATCCAAAAATAAGCATATGATTAGTAAAATTGAAATTTATCATAAGCCAAATTCCACTTGGAATATAAAGCAAAATGTCCCAATCTATTCTCTTTGCCTTCCTTGAGTGTCATGCATCTTCAAAAGGCTTTTTAGAGGATGGGCTCATTGTCTTTTCCTAGTTGTATGTTTCCTCAATGACTTGTTTACGAGATAGGTTGATTACTTGTAGGGCACCAAATTTTGGTTCTAGACTTTATCTTTATGGACAGGGCAATAAAATTTAACAATAATGTTGCAAAACACAAGTGAATGTGTTAGATTACATCATCTTCTCCTAAACATCTGAAAAAGATATGTATTGTCATACCAAATGTAGTAACCTTGGGCATCTCTAACATCGCTACTACATGGAGGGGTCTTTTAAGACGTTTTTTTAAGAGGTTAAGTAAGTGGAAGCCATTTTGCCAAAAAAATGTCATTTAGGGCTTCAAAATAGCCTCGAAAGTTCAGGACTTGTAAAACTACCAAAACTAGTAAATTATGCTACAATTAAGGAAACATATGAAATTGACTGGGGTGTTTAGGTGGCTTGCGTGGGTGGCCACCAATATCCACCTAGGTCATTCCTCCCCTTTTATGAAGCAATGGTCCCCATTGCGTGGAGAGCCTCTATGAGGTGAGGAAATTTCTATTGAACCTGGTCCCTGGTGAGATGTTCTGCAATCTTTGATGTGCCTAATGATGGTGAGAAGCATGGTCAAGGGTGGTCCACATTGAACACTCGGTGCAAGCCAAGGAATGGGGGAGTGTTGTGCTCCAACGAATTGTTTCCCACAACCTTGGTAATGGTCTAAGGACAATATTAGAGTGGTCTGAGTTTCCGATGGGGTCTTGTAAGGTGTTCTTTTTGCAAATGCAACCAGACTTTGTCACTCACCTGACACTTGTGTGGCACTCGATGTTGATCATGTCGTTGCTTGTACTTGGTATTTTCCATAATGGCGTGGTGATATATCGACCCGTTAAGCAGAGGTGCTCAGGGAGTCAGATCGAACAAATGCTTGACATGACAGTGCAATGGTACACTTGTGGGTGAGGAGAAGATGTCTCTGTATTCTTTCATGACCATATCCACCTACTCCTGCTGCATTGAGGAACCCTTCACGGGGACCATGGATGTGGCTACGATCTTCCCCTTACTTTAAGAGCGAACTAGAAAGAAAATAAATTTCCTAGTTTGGGAGATGATCTTACTTCATTTCTTAGCAGAGATCAAAGAGGTGGCGGTAGGTGGGGCTACCTCCGGTATCTTGTATAACATATTACCTAAAGAAATAATCACATAAAGAGGTCTAGACTCATATACAACATGTCACTTCCACAAGTATGGTTTTCCTAATAATACATCACAAACGTCAAGAGGAGCACCATCACACAACACCTCATCTATGAAGGGCTTGATGTTGTAGGAAAGGCGACACTACTGGCTGAGTCGGAGATCTCGTCCTTGGTGAAACCACCTAATGTTGTACGCATACAGGTGTGGTATGGCCAGTAAACCCAACTGCTTCATGAACTCTACTGAAATGAGGTTCTTTTGGCTGCCACTATCAACAATGAATTGTTGCAGCAAAACCTTCACCCACATTTGTGAGTGGAAAAGATGCTCCCCCTCCTCTAGATCTTCGATCTCATTCTTCTGGATCTTGGTCATGGCAACAGTGGCACTGGACTCTGCATCAATAATCTGCTTCTCTTTGTCATTCCTCTTGTTGGGTTCTAACTCAGGGTCGGAACATACATCTGATTCTGAAGCCTTCAACTCAACCACTGGCAACTTCTTGGCCTGATACTCACTTGTGTTGTGAGTGGGGCTTTTATAGAACTCACACCACTTTCTTGTGTCCTTCCTTGAATTCGTGGTGGTGTTATTTTCTTGCAATTTCGATGGGTTGTCTTGGGTCACCCCGCCTTGGCTTTGTCCTTTGTTCTTCGGATTCATATATCGAAAGTATTTCTTCTTTTGTTTAAACTTCTGCTCAATCTTGACAGCATATCAGTATGTCGGGCCAAGCGAGAAGATGTCTAGGAACTCCATCTTGTCCTAGATGTACCTGTGTAGGTAGCTGCGTTATTTGAGTACCAAATGCCCGTCAGAATCCTTGATACACAACATTGTGCGAAGGGTATGAAAAATATTGGTAAACTCTGGCATGTATTGGTCCCTTCCCTGTTGCAACGTGGTCCACTTTATGTATTTATCCTCATAGCTTCCAACAAGGTAGTACTGCTCCTTGATGCCATCCTGAAATGAATTCCAAGTGGGTGCGGCTGAAAACAGTGAAGTCATACTTTCATCCTTCTGCTCGCAGTAGGTTTCCCACTAGTCTTTGACATGGGGGGTGGCTTTGAGAAGTGAAAAAGTGATCTTTTCCTGGCTCGAAAAATCATGAACAGAAAAATATCCTTCTAGCAGATTTAACCATTTATCTATGACATTTGAATCTGTCTAACCTTCAAATAAGGGAATGTGAAAGTTAACTTGTATCTTAAAGGGTGTGGCTCTTCCAGAGTAGCTGTTGGAAGTAGATGCATCGCCCCTGCGTAGTCACTGAAGGATTTGGGAAAAGTTGTCCATCATTGCATTCCTTTGTTGCTCAAGGGCTTCTTCAAGCAAGATTTTGATAGGATTTCCCGCCCCCTCATCTTTCTTTTTATCCACCATGGGAGGCCGTCGGGATTTGCAAAGGTTTGACCAGTTCAAGCCCTAACTCCTTATATCCCGACCTCATTGGGGACATGCAAATAAAAACAGAGAAAGAGAAGTCCGCACTGATACCACTGATCCAGATTTAAACAAGAACGCAACAAATTACAGATATAACCATAAATACAGAGATGCAACAGAAATAATACTTCATTTCATTAATAGAAAAATATTGAACTATGCTTACAAACAAAATGGAAATAAGATAGCTCGAGCGATGGTAACTTATCTCTAAGAAGAGATGTGGCAGCTACATGCCTCTGAACTGAGTTACAGTGAGGCTCAAGGGCCTTTTTATTATTGAACAATAAGAGAAAACCATAAACAACCAAAACCCTAACCCGAGGAGATGTAACACCAAGCGTTTTTGGGCCCCGTTGGGGTTAGTTGGGCAACCAACTTTTTGGGGTCGTAACTTGGTCATATTATCTCCGTTTGACGCATATGATACCTCGTTGAAAATATTTCTCCGAGGACTACATCTGCTGACGTGATTGCCATAGAAATTCATCCCATTAGGTGTGCTCCTTTAAAAATTTCATTGTAGGTAAATGAGAGTGCGTTTAATTTGTATTCTTTTCCATACATGAGCACTTATTCTATCACTAATGCATACAACTTAGAGATATGTGAGCCAATTATGATTAATAAGGATTAAGAAGCATATGTAGTGTTTCATCCATTTGAAAAATTAATGTTGAAGCTTATGCTGGGTTGGATGAAGATACCATTTTGAAACAAAATTGTGGGATACTAGTAGAAGCAAGAGTTGTTGCAACTTGGCTTTTAAAGGTCAAGTTTCTTCAAAGGCTAATTCATTTAGGATTGGAGAGGTTAAGTTTCTTCACCTACTTCAAAATTGATTAAGTTTTTGGTGACCAAAAATCCTCCAAAGGGAGAGGTCAAATTTGAAATCATATTGGAATTTGGGTTGTAAGGCCAAATAAGAAAAAATGGTTAGGTATGTCCAAATATGTTTATGTGTGGTTCTATAAGAAAATATGCCAATTCCTCTCACACACATCCCTCAGAAGGGAGAGGTTGGATCCAAAAATAGATTGTAATACCAATTAAGGCCAAATAAGCAAAAAATGGCAAGCATGTTGAAGTATGAGCTCATGTATAAAAAGTCTCCAAGGCCGACTATCATTCAATGTGAATGTTGTCATTAGGGAAATAGAGAAGACCTATATGTACTATAAAGGAGAAATAGGGAGGGAGGTCAAAATTGTCTTAAGATAAGTCGAGAGGGGGACATTTTGAGTATTACCTCTTACTTAAAGGGAAGGAAAGAAAGTCTCAATAAAAATATAAAATAGCAACATCAATACACTCAATAATTAATAATTAAAGATGGCTATCAATAAAGATAACAACTTTATGCATTATTTTATCGGATTTTTAACGTAGACAATTTTCATGTGTTAGTGTTATATTTTGAAAAACATTATATCTTGAAAATCACATCTTTGTGTACTATTTTTTAAGGTACTAACACAATTTTTTGTTTTTTGTTTTTGTTTAATAAATAAGGGATACACTGTAGCTAGTACTTGCCACTTAGTTTAACTATTACTTAATTAAGGTTAACAATAATAAATGCAAAGATTTCATCACAAAAATAAAAAAACTAATAAAATATTGTATTGTTGAATGCCATCACCAAAAATTGTATTATAACTAAATTTATTAAAAAATTTCAAGTCCCACTAGCACAACAGGTTGATGATGGGCCTCGTCAGCAAGGTGACCCAAAATCAAACTTCACGGGGGGTGATTGTACCCTGTGCTAAGGGAAGGAGACATGCTAAAAAATCTAGTGATCTAAGGTCTGGTGTGACCCATGCCGGGTGCGATCCTCGAGTGACTTTGACAACTTAGAAGCTCTTGGGTAGTGGCTCCAGGAGCCAAAGGTCAATCCTAGAGGATCACAGACAAATTGACAAACAAACAAAAAAGAATTATTAAAATATGGTTTAATATAATAATAAGTAATATTAAATTGAAAATAAAGATAAAAAACTATAATTCATGAAAATGGAAACATTAGAAAAAGGAAAAAAGTTAAATAAAAAGTAAATAAAACCAGAAACAAAAAATTAGTAAGGTCTAAGCATGAAGATGGGTTACACTTTTTGGCCAAATGTGGCCATGGAATTTTAAGTTTTTCCTCTTTTATCAAATTGCACCCGTGAAAATTCATATAAGAATTATGAATTTTGATTAGGAGTAAAAAGACCACATGTAGATAATTATGTTATTGTCCTAATGATATTTTTTGCAAAAATATTTAGTGTCGTATAATCTCTCAATTTTCTGTTAAATGCAATATATGTCCTTGCAAATTTTCACAAAACTTAAGAGATATGTGTGTGTTCACGTAGCATAACTTAGTCTAAAAAGTGTAATTTTTAAAATATATATATGAGTGTGATCTAAACTGAGAGAACTAATGTTTTCATATCAACAATTTTTTTTGTTGTTGCAAAATTATATTTTTTTATTATTTTTCGAAGTTGACGAAGTAGTATTTCAATTACATTTTGGAGACATGTGTTCACGTAAGATTTTTTATAACTCTTTAAATAAATTGAAAATTCAAGAGTACCCTTTTGAAGAGGACTTGTAAACGAATATAGTGGTATTTTTTGAATGTTTTTTGTTGTATATATTTTATGTTATTGATTTTTTATTGAGCTCCTTTGAAATTGTCCAAAACAATTTAAAGTGTTATGTTTAAATGAAATTAGATGAAAAATATCATATGAATTCGAAAGTGTCAAATTCATAGTCCATTGGATAGAGGATTATTTCACGAATCCAATGTGATCAACTCTGCCACTTAAGGACAATTTCTACCCTAAATTCGATAAGGTACAAAATTGAGTTGCAAAGAAATCTGCAGAAGAGGTGCTAAAATTACCATTTTTAGGACTCCAAGAGCTCGATCGAGCGCTTAAAAAGAAACCCTTAATTGAGCGACATATGTGGTTAACCAGTGGCTTGATCGAGCCATTAAAAAGCTAACCCACCAGTGGCCTTACCAACCTTTTATTAATGGCATTAATGGTGCATCATATGGCTCTAGGGCTCGATCAAGCCTATAGATTAATCGACCCTCTTCTTTCAACAAATAGTTTAGTTTCTAAATTTTATTGTGCAAAAAAAACAACAAACATTCTTTCATAGAGAAATAATAGAGTGTTGAAATTATGCAAAGATTCACAACAAACATGGGAAATTAGAGATTTGGATTTAGAAAATAAAAGAAATTTCCATCCACAGAGGAAATATGAGAGAAAGCTAGAGAAATAATGAGAAAAAGATGCCATGCATTGAGAGAACAAGAAGTTCATGCAAATACATGTAATACAAATTGTCTCACTTCTCATATTACTTGCTCCATATTGTAGACATTAAGAAATATGATTAAAAACCAGAAACAAATGGAGAATGAAACAATAAAATTAAGATAAAATAAGCATTGAAAGTAATACCATTTAGTTAAAAAATGAGATGTAACAACAACTAAAGAAAATCATTTGAAACCATACAAATTATTGAAAACCACTTGAAACCATGAAAATTATTGAAAACTACTTGAAACCATGGTTTATTGGAATTTTTTGAAACCACTTGAATTCATGCAAATTATGAATCACCTTTGAATTGCAATGGTTTAAGATAACCCACTAAAACTAAGGATGCGATTTAACCAATGAAAACCATTGGAAGATATTCCATATATTATTTACATGAATTACAATTCAAGGAAAAATATTTACAAGAGGGATTAGCAAAAATGATTGTCAAATAGGTGCTTCAAAACCTATAAACACTAGTTTGATTAATGTTTGATATCTAAAGTAGGAGTTAAAAGAGAGAAAATGTGGCAAGATCTATAAGGAACGAGAATATCCCTACTTCCAATGTGCATGAACTAAAAAGATATTCTTTGTTAAACATATATTTAACAACATTAAAATTTCATAACATTCATCATTATATATAACATTCAATGGTTCTTTGAATCCTAAATGATGACCCATATCTTTGAAAACCTCACAAGTTTCTTCTTTCAATTCTCACATGAAGGTTATGAGATTTTTTTTTAAAAGAACAAGTTTTTTAAAGACGTACAAAGTGTAGTGTACATTCGTGCTTGCACAAAAAGGAGTGTATTATTGCATATAACTAAAATGCTCCATGGATAACTCATGTGATTAGTCAATATTAAATTCATAAATAATAAATGCAAAAGAAATAAATTAGCATCCATGTATTGATGAAATGCTAGAAATGCTTACAACGTTAATCTTCTTAGGCTGCGACAATCTAATGTCGATTAAATTCATCTAGTTGTTTCTAAACAGATGTAATCTTGAAATATATTGAAAAATATGGTTCAAAAGTAAAAAAGAGTTCTTTTTTTTTTAACTGAAACGGGTATGGATTTTTATTAATAAAGAGCTCCAAATGGCGAAAGCCTTACAATCTTCAGTGCAGGACTTTTACATTTTCCTATTACAAGCTGATGTCTTTTTCATGGGATGCAAATTTTTTATGGTTCTCCCTCGTTTATGCTAAGGTCTCCTTGGCTCAAAAGACATCCTTTATTGGCATAATAGTCCACTTCTTTATTTGATTCTCTGAGAATATGGTAGCATTTAAAGGAAGTGAAGTCTTGTAGGATATATCTCAGCCTCTGCAGATTCTTATTTAAGTCGGCATCATTAAATTGACCTTTCGAATGTATCATTTTGATCAGGATTTCTGAATCGGTGAATTCTTGCAGCTCCCGGTGTCCTCTTTCTTTAGCTATTTGACATGCTTTTGTCAAGCTCAGGATTTATGCTTGATTGTTGGATTGTTTTCCTAGTCCCTAACAAAGGGCTTCTTTGGTGCTTCCATCAAGAGAGTATGATTCCTCCAGCTCCCGCTATCCCAGGGTTCCCTTTTGAGGCACCATCAAAGAAGACTGTAGTTATTCCTTGTTGCCTCCACCAACTCTAAAATATTTCGTCCTTATCTCTTAGCCTCCACTCAGGATTGAGTTGGGGTTTTCCAATACTGTGGATCCGTTGGGTTAATGCAAGGGTTCCAAGCCAGCTCTTTTCCTCCTGTTGCACTGAAGAGTCATCTTTGATTTTTTTGGAGTTCAAAGTTTCAAGGAGAAGGCCTTTTTCTTTTACTGCTACTGTGTTGGGTGTCCAGGCTACATTGTTGAATATCTGCTCATTTCTAGCTAACCATAGCTTCCAACACACAAATTTGGGAATGGTGATCTAGATTCTAGCCCATGAGGAGTTTAGGGAGGACAATGGATAACGATCTTTCCATGATAAAAACAAGTCCACTACTGACATTTTAGTGGGGATTACTACCTTGAGTCCTTGGAGTATGAGTGTTCAAACTTTGTTTGCAAACGAGCAGTCTACAAATAGATGATCCATGGTTTCCATGGCCTCTTTGCATAGTGAGCATCTATGCAGACCTGTTGTTTTCCTTTTCAATAAGTTTTCACCAGTCAAAATCTTTTTGTGCATTAATATCCAAAAGAAGAAGTTAACCTTGGACATCGCCAATGGATCTCACACCTCCATCCAAAACCTTGCAGGGAGAGATATATATTTGTGTGATTGCAACAACTCGTAACCTTTGGCTGAGGAGTATACTCCTGTAGGTCCCCAACCCCATTTATCTTTTTTTGTCTTGTGCACTGGAACTTCTTCACAAAGTTCTTCTTTTAGCGTTTCTGTTTGCTGTGATAAATGATCTGGTGTGTTACTAAAGTTCCAATCAATCCAGAACCCAGATTCATCCCATTTTGAGATATCATATATTGTCTTATCTCCTCTGCTTTCAAGAAGCTCGCAGATTTATTGCAGGCTATCATTTGATGCTAAGGGCGACTACCCATTATGTGATCTGTTCTCAACTTGACACGCTTACCATTCCTAGGGATATGATACAGATTTTGGGAGAAGAATCACAATCCTTTGATACATAGTTGCCATAGCAGCATGCTCCTTTTGATGTTTGCGATTTCCAAGTTTCTGAGTTTTGCATTTGGTATATATTTATGCCTCAATGTTTTACTGACAGGGTGATTGGGGTCGCTGTGGAGCTTCCATAGTATCTTGCATCCCAGGGTTGTATTGGCAAGGTCTGGATCACGAATTTGGAGGCCACCTTCTCTCATGGTTCTCTTTGCTGTCTCCCATTTAACCAAATGGAATTTGTTTTGATTCCTCTATGCCACAGAAAATCTCTCATGATTTTATTAATTTGCCCTGAAATTAATTTTGGTGCCATGAGGTAGGACAGTTGATATATTGGCAGAGATGAAAAAACGAATTTTATCAGAGTTAATTTGCCACCATGAGTTAGCCATTGACCTCCCCATGCAGCAATTTTTCCTTTGATTTTTGTTATTACTCCTTCCCACAGATTGACTCTGTTTGTGCCCAGTGTTAATGGCAGTCCAAGATAATTGATTTTGTCCCATTTTGAGTATCCGTTGAACCCCAAATTGCAAGCTATGTTTTGAGTTTCTTCCTCTTTTGCATTCCAACTATAGACTGCACTTTTTCTTTCACTGATTAGTGCTCCAGTTGCTTTGCAGTAGGCTTGGAGAGTATTTTTGAATGCAGAGGCTATTCTGTTTGAAGCTTCGCCTAGCATGAGGGAATCATCCGCAAACAGGGCGTGATTTATTGCTTTAAGATCCTTAGTTATTTTCAAACCTGGGGCAACTCCTTCTATCATGTCCTGCTCCAACTTTCTGCTCAATGTATCTGCCATTAAAATGTAAAGAAATGGATAAAGAGGGCATCTTTGCCTCAACCCCCTCATGGCTTGAAAGAAATGAGCTGGCCTCCCATTTACCAAAGGCACAATCCAAGGACTTATGGTACAAGATTGGATCAGTTTGACAAATTCTTGGTCAAATCTGAAGGAAAGTAGAACTTGATAGAGGAAGGACAACTTTACTATAACAAATGCATTGGCCATGTCTAGCTTGATTAGCATGCCTTTCTCATTTCTAAGGTTGCTGGAGTGCATGGCTTCCTGAACTTGAATTACGTTATCCAGAATGTGTCTCCCATTGACGAAGCCTCCTTGCGAATCTGATATGAGTCTGTTTAGCAGTGGCTTTATTCTGTTTGCAAGGAGTTTTTCAATTATTTTGTATCAAGCATTGCATAAAGAGATTGGCCTAAACCTGTCAAAGGAGGCAGGGTTTGATTCTTTTGGTATTAAGGCAAGGAATGTTGAGTTGGTGCTGCCACCCAGTTTTGCTTTCTGAAGGAATCATTTTATCATTCAAATAAGATATGTTTTGATTATGTCCCAACATATCCTGTAGAAGTGAATGGTGAACCCATCTAGCCCAAGGGCTTTATCTGGATTCATGGAGTAGATAATTTTGTTGATTTATTCTTCATTGGTTTGCTTCAACAATGCTACATTGTCCTCTTTAGTGACCAGCGTCGAAATTTTCTTTAGGAATTCTTTGTTTTCTTCTTCCCAATCATCATTCTCTTTACTGTAAAGAGGTGGAAATGTAATGCAGCAGCAGATTTTATTTGATCTATTCCTTTGCCTGACCTCCCATCAGAGATGATGATCTCTGTGATGTGATTCTTAGAGAGACGGGATCCACATTGTCGATGGAAATATGCTGTGTTTCTATCTCTGGCTTCCAGCCAAAGGATCCAGGACTTTAATCTCCAATATTCTTCTTCATTTCTGAAGGAGTAAAATGTTTTGCATTGGGCTTCTTGCTCCTTTTCTAGCTTTGTTTTAGTTATATCTATTGTATCCATTTCACTTTGCAGCTTTTCTAGTTGTTGCACTGACTCCATTATTTGATCTTTGGGAGTGTTTGATGGGATTTTACTCCATTCCTTGAGGGCCTTTTTTGTTGTTTTTAATTTTTGTTCCCATACATAATTGGGGGAGCCATTGACTTAGGTGGACCATGCTAATCGAACAATTTCTGCAGAGCCACTCTTTCCATTCCACAATGGGCTAAATCTAAAAGGGATTGGTCCAAGATTTTCTTCCTCCTCTAACATTAGCCGAATGGGTTTGTGATCCAAGGTAAGCTTGGGAAGAATGGCTGATGAAATTAGCCTCCTTTCCATCAACATTGTGCTATGAACCAAGAACCTGTCCAATCTGGCGGATATGCGGTCTTCCCCTGTCCTGTTATTGGTCCAAGTGTAGAGCCCTTTTCTTGGTTTAAAATCTAGTAGGTCCCATTGTTGTATCATGTCTTGTACTACATAGATCATCTGATCCTTGTTGATCCTACCCCCTCTCTTTTCTTTTTCATTCATCGCTAGATTTAGATCTCCAGCTATGATTATGTTGTTTGGGGTATTCAGTTCCAAAAACTCATTTAATGTTTTCCAACAGTCTTTCTTTTCAGAATACAATACCGGTACATATAAATTGAATAATGCAATGGTTAACTTACTTGTTATGTGCTTCAACTCTGTGAAGCTCCAATGTTGTGTGTTGTGGGAGTTGATGAGCCTGAACTGGTCTACCTTCCACAGGGTTGCTATTCCACCGGAAGAGCCTCTTGCACTTATTGCTTTTCCTGCGTTCTCCTGCCATTTCTTTTTGCTAATATCTAGAAGGACCTCCCCTTCTATCTTTGTCTCTTGGAGCATTAAGATGTCTGTTGGTTCTACTTTCATTAGATCTTTGACCTCTTCAATTTTCATCGAGTTCCCTAGCCTCTGCAGTTCCAAGAGACGATTTTCTTACTTACTGTTAGGAGTGGTTGGGCCTCCTCTTTTTGGTGGCCTTGTCCTTGTGCTTGTGCTGATTGACATTTCTATAGTGGGTTGACTTCCTTGAGTCTTTTTCCTTTCAGCTTCTTCCTCCCTTGCTTCTTTGCAAGACTTTCTTCCTTCTCTTTTGGCAGGCCTTTCTAAGATCTCATCCTCCGATGAGCTTGGTGATTCATGTACTTTCTTTCTTGCTATGTTGGCATAAGAGGGGGAAGGGACTACTTCACAGGTTCTCGCGTTTTTCCCTTGCTCCTCTATTCCTTTCCCGTTAGGAGGGGATTTGGGTTGTTCACTGCAGTCCTTATTTACTTCCGGCTCTTCTGCGACCTTACTGGGCTCTGCATTTTGGGATCCTAATTTTTACATGGGGTTGGAGTTCCCATATTTTTTTTCTTGCCTCATTGGCCCAGGGTTGTTTTCCTTTGTTATTCCTTTGCTTCTAGGTTTTGTTGTCCCTTTTTTTTGCACTATGGTCCATTGTTCTGCTTTCTCGCTCTCTTCTGCTTCCTTTTTTTTGTAATGTCTTGCGAAATGGCCATAGCCGTGACATAGTCAGTATTTGAAGAGTAATTACTCATAGTCTAGCTCATGGATGTGTGTCCAGTCTGCTGCAGTAAGTTTAATTACTTATGGCAGCCTTACTTCCAAATCAACCTCCACGCAGATCCGTGCACATGAGTACTAATCTTTTCACACTACTTGATCAATATACCTTCCAAGTGAATTGTCGATAGCTTGCAGTGATTTTTGATCCCAACAATGTAAAGGAAGATAAGGTAGGTGGACCCAAACTAGAACAACAGACGACACATCCTGGGCTAGGTCGAAATCAGGGGTCCATTTCTTCAGGTATAAACTCTGAGGCCCCATGAAGTATGGGTCGTTTCTGAAGATGAGATTTTTATCCTCAGAGATTTTGAATACGAATACATAGAATCCTTTTCCTACAAAGTGGTTCTTGATTCCTTCTGATATGAGTGGCGTCCAATTCCTCTGCACCCAAGCTTTAACGGATTTGGGAGAAGCCCAAAGCCCGGTGAACTATCCTATGAGCCCTTTGTCTGCACGATTGACTATTGATCTGCATGTTTTGGCAATTGGCAATTCCACGATTGGGATGCAGTCCAGCTTTTTGACGAATTTCTGTTGGGTCTCGGACAGTGGTCTCTTGAGTGATTCGGTGATGAGCTTCTTGAATGTGAGGAGTTCGGGCAGGGGAGGGGAGGGATTGGCACCCGCCGACCTCCATTGGAGCTGCAAACCTGTGAAGAGGTCTCTGTGGTGGCGTTGTCTAGGTCATAGGCTGCGCAGCGCAGCACAAAAAAAAAAAAATTAGTAAAGCTAAAAAAGAGTTCTTTATTTTAAACTTTGTCAAGATTTAATGAAAATAATTGAAAACATAAAAGACATCAGATGTGCATCTTTGCACGTGCATAAAAAAGGTTCCTTGTAGAAATATATAGTTTTTTAAATCCTCTTACCCCTCCTTGTGCCCTACTTGATTCTTAATATGGAGTTGAGACATCCCATATGGAGAACTAACTTAGGCACATCATAACTCCAAATCTATCATGATTGGAACTAGATCAAAATTTGATCTCTATTGGCATATGATAAATATAAAGTTAGAATATATCTTATATATATTAATTATGATATATACATACATTGAGAGATATGACATTTAAATATGTTATATGAAAAAAAACTATATTTTTGTGAGTTAAGTGAAATACTTTAATAACATATGTGCGTGTGGGGATAAAGCAATCAAAAGTAAAATATTCCATATGGTTAAAATATTTGAATGATCTGTTGCTTATTATGAAGGAGATACTAAAATTTCTTTTATGTTTAATGTGGATTTGACATGTAGCATATTAAGAATCAATGTAAATCCATCTGAATTTCAAATTTGAAAAGTATCTTACCGAGTGTGACATAAATGTGTAATTTCTTTCATAGTCAACATGGAATTGGCACATGACATATTAAAAACCAACATAAATATATCGTCATTCCAAATATATCTCCTTTTATGTAAGTTAATAATGTATTTCTTCAAAAAAGCATGCAAATTAGATACATCAATCCATCAACCAGCCTAACCATGTCACTGAGTAGGTGGTCTCAATCTACCCAATGGGAAACCAAATATTTTTTACCGCCTACCATTTTAGTTATTTTTCCAAAATTATAACAGTTTTAACTGTTCTAACATGAGAAAAGTATCAACTACTGTACTGTAAAAGTAAATGTTGTAAATTGACATGCTAAAAATCAAGATTTATAAGAAGTGACTGGTGTTGGGTCTTTAACATTGTATCTTGGAGGAGCTCGAGGAGTAGGATCACATTGGAAGTGGAACTTGATATGGGCCAGTTGCGCATCCATTCTTTCTAAACAAACTCTCTAGTTCTCTGAACTCGTTTGACATCCTCTAGACTCATAAATATATTATATCTTTCTTCTTGTTTGTACATTAATACCCTTCCCAACATAGTCCTCATTTTCCAATACATTGATAAGGCATGGAAGTATTGTTTCGTTCTTCTCTTAGTGTGTCCAGCGTCAAGGATCCAGGTGGAAACATCTTCAAGGGTTTAAGAGTCCAAGAAAGCTTATCTTTCTCTAGTTTCTATGGATTCCAAGTTTCCAATCTCATTTCAAGTTTCAAGGGGTTATGCTTGAGTAGTAGTTTGCAACAACCTCTTGGGCTTGTTGTTGGGGTTGGTTATGCCCTCAAAGGCCACAACCACCTCCACCACGACTACTATGCATTCTTTGTCACTGCATATCTAACTGAGATAGATTGGACATGTGGTTTACACAGGGATAGTTCGTGACATAAACCTGAAAGTGACTATGTTACAAAGTCCTAGCTAGATGTAGGTTAAGGAACTTAGAAGACAGGAGGGTCAGAATTAACCATAGGGCGATGAGGAACATACCACAAGAAGAAGGGTGACAACGAATGGAGTGGATTTAGGGCTTCATAGCAATAGGCTTGTTGTGTAGAGAGACACGAGACCACATGTACAATTGAAAGAATAGAATACAACCCAAACCAAACACAAACACCTCTAATCCCACACTAGAACTCAGAGAGAAATCGAAGATAGAAATTTACAGTGATTTGTATAAAATAAAGAGTTATCGAGAAGAACACGACAAATGTTTGAATGTGGGGACTTGATGAAGGTTTAAGAGTGAGGAGCATTGAAGGAATGAGGGATGCTTGAGCTGCAACCTGCAACTGTGATAACGCCTCCTCTCTCTGCTATTGTTCGGTAACTACGAGCTCTCTTATTTAGCGTAATGTATACCCCCCCCCCACCAGATGGAATACAAGGCCATGATGATAAATTTTCTATCCAAATTCATTTAAACACAACATGGATATGTAGAATTAGTTGTAAAATTATATTGACAATCCTTTCAACACTTCAATTTTCCTCAAGCCAATCTGCCTGTACTAAAGGACTTGAGTTATTCCTTTCTCCTCGGCACACCAGATGAACAAACTAACTTAGAATCACCTTCTTACCATAACTCATATAACTTATCTTCATTACTTATCACATATACATGCATAAGAATGACCAAACCACCCCTAATATTTAATGTTCTCTACTATAAAGTCACAATAAAGTAATTGGCTCATCCTCTAACCCCATTACTCTCAAAAAGCATATCATCTCAAACATAATTCCAAATATAACATATTCTAAAAGATAATATTTTTAAAAATTAATTAAATATATACATATTTTTTTTAAAACCCTGAATTTTTATTTTATTCAACTTTTTACATTTACAAGTTTATTATAATACTTAATATATATATAATATATCTATCTATATATATATATATATATATAATATATATATATATATATATATATATATATATATATATATATATATATATATATATATACCATGTTATACAATAGTAACCGTGGCATGTATAATTTTCGATGATTGCGTTACTTGATCGAGAGTGGAATTAAACGTAACTAGCATTTGCACCAGACGTTGCAAAGAAAACGCCGTAAGGCAATAGATAACATATAACACTATGTAAGGCAATCGATAGCATATAACACTAATTAACGCTTCTTTGCCTCACCACCTCCAAGCTAGCACCTGCTGTGTTGGCAACCAACACCCGCGCAATTTCAAATGATCCCTTGCGCCAAACATTCATTTGCTCCATTCGCACAATCGGAACAGATCCTCTCGAGCATTCTTTTCTCCTGCTCACGGTGCTCGCTCACCTCGCAGGTCTGCTCGCGGTGTTGAATCCCAGCAGGCTGTGCCCTAGGCGTAAGGTAAATTATACTCAGTGAACAATGACATCCACTATTTTGGTGGGCGCCCAGAAGGCCCATGCATATGAATCCCACCCCGTGCTACTATAAATTATCTGCATTGGCAGCTCCCAGCGTCTGGAAAAACAGATACATTCAAGGTCTCCATTTGGGTTCGAGCGATGTTGAAGGTGTTTTCCCATTGCATCGTAATCAGTTACCAGATTTATAACAAACCACTTAGCCATTCAGACATCTTCAATAGTTTTTAGGACGTGGTTTAATGGTTAATAGTTAAGCAGGGAGGTCTAATCTCAAACAAAATTATATATATCTGAAAATTGCTCCAAATGCGGTCTAAACTCAAGCAAAATTATATATATCTGAAAACTGCTCCAAACACAATTTTTTTAGTTGAAAAAAATACAATAAACCACCGCCATTACAGTTGGAAACTCAAGCTCCTGCATCCATTGTGCTTGATTGTGTACTACCCACTTAGCCATGGAGGCCATGAAAATCAGATAATCTTAAACCACCGCCATTGCAAGCTTCCTGCATCGACTGTGCCTGCCTGTGCACTTTGCCAGGTGCATAGTTTATTTGGGATTTTCATTGGGGTGAGATTTTGAGTACAAATATATTCAATTATGTGAGAGGAATTTGGTGCACGTTAATTTTCACATGCTTGCTAGGAAGGATGACCACGGAAAAATGCAAGGGCGCCAACCGGTGGAGCATCGATGTAAGTAGTAGACTCAGACTACCTGAAGTATGTTGCCACATTTGCTTTATCCTCCTTTTCAACTGAAAATATTTTCAAATGCTCCTTTGGTGGGGTGCCATTGCTTTCTGCAATAAATGAATTATACCTTGCTATTTTAGCAACAAAAAATATAATTGCAAGTGAATCTCATTTTCGTGTCAGATCAACAACCTTTTTCTCGAAATTCTTGTTCCTACTTGCTGAAAGAAAACTGTGTTTTTTGTTATCAACATTGAATATTTCTTTCATGTCTTCTCTTGCATTATTATGGCGATCTGGGCTCTATGTCAAATGAAGTGACCAGACTGTCATAAGATTAGGCTAGTAATGCAAGCAAGGCGATGACTGCATGTACGTTTTGAATTGGTGCCTCAACAGGTGCTAGCATCTCTAACAATTTTTTGAAGTGATTGATGTTGTTGGCCACATCTTATGTTGTCATCTTTATTTGTGAAAACTTCCTCAGCTATATCTTAGGATGACAGCTTGATATTCATAAATGTTAAACAACTTGAATTTCAATTGATTGTTGTGTTTGGCTACATATTAGGAGCCTCCTCTTTATTTGGTGAAGTTCCCTCAGACAAATCTCATAGTTATAGCTTTATTTTCACACACGTGTGGCCCATTTTTCTTTTGGTGTTTTGGCACTGCTGATGTGAGTCATTTGATCATTAATGCTCAAAATGCTACAAGTAAGAGTCCTATGATTATTAGTTTCCCATTTGTTGATTCTAGCAGTTCATATGGTATGTTTGACTTCATCTTCTTCCAGAATGCTAAATGATCTTGTTCAATAATGGAATTCCTATTTGTAGCTTCCAGATGAAATCCCATGCTGTTAAATTTTACAACCAGATCTGTTTTAGACAAAGAAGAAAGTCAAGCTAGCTATAGCCATGGTTCTGGTGTACTTTGAGACTTCTAATTTGCATGGGTGTTTGTTATATTTCTTGTTCTTTTTCAAATAGGTAACCAACCTGAAAATTAAAGTCTGGCCTTCCTTATGAACAGAACATTAGCTTTGGTATCAAATATTGGAAAAAATTCCAATGATCAAAGAGAGATATTGAGCTTGTGTTCGCAACACTAGAGTGCTCAACAATTGGAATCAAATTTATTGATTAAGGCATGAATGTACAACAAATAAAAGACATACCATCCACTGAAATATTTTAATTTTAGCAGAAAGAATGATGTATTCACAGTGGATAAATATTAGAGAGCAAAATATACGATAGAGAATTGCAGTGCTTTGGAAATAAAATGCATGAGTCAACCTTACATTATCTGGAATTCTCCCACACTTACAGAGTGTGACTACAATTTATCTATTCAAGTTGTTGCCTGATTATGATGCTGTCTTCTCTGTTGCATTCTCCTCTGTCTGTCTTTTTTTGTGACAATTTTTGTTGCCTCATTATATGTTTTTTTATTATTTAATTAAATGTATTCAATACTTCTCTATAGATAAAGGCTAAAATGATTTTTTCTTCCTAAAGGGCTATTCATAAAGCAAGGGTCAGTTAACCTTCCTAAAGTACTATTCAGCTGTCCTTACATAGATAGTAAGACAAAACCTTGCTTTCTAGGAGAGGATATGTGAAGATTAACAAAAAATCTAACATTCATTATATTTATCTTGCATGTTTTAGTTGATGTATTTCCTACGTTTGCTATCCTTGATAAACATGATTATTTGTTTGCCTCTTGTTAGAAAGGGGTAATTCGGGGATAATTGCTGCACAAGGCCTTGGGCTAACTTGGAATGTGTGTTATTCAATGTAAAATTTTGTTGTTGTTAACTCAATGTAGCTTAGTGTTATTGCCACCTGATTCAAGAAAAAAAACGAAGTTGGATAAATAAGCTTAGAGTGTATTGTCTGAAGATCCAAGGCCCAAATTATTTGTTGAAGCCTGAATTTTATATTACCATGTATTGACTGAAAATCTAGAAATATATGGTAGTATTTTTTTCCTTGAGCTTTACTGTGATTGTGTTATCAAAAAACCCTATTTCTTTTCAACTTGTATGGATGTCTGGGACTTGGCATGGTTTTTTGGCTAGATGTTTACATAGCAGCTGTGTGAAGGCAAAACACTCTTCTGCTTTATATTTGGTGTAACTTGTTTTATGGTGCATATATAGGTTGCAATAGTCAGTGCACAAAAAATCTGGAAGCAAGTCAATTATTTACACAGCAGAAACTTGAACAACACAGACGATGCCATAATGCCACTACACAACATATGCCCAAGAGCCAGTAAGACATGTTTCCTTTCTAATTTATGGAAAACTATACTTTAGGAGCTATTGAAACTGTAGAAAACTTTGGAACGTTAAGAAGGCATTCAACAGTTAAATAAGCCACCTTTGATTCAATACATGAGCTTCCAGTGTTGGTTGGCAGTTTGACTTCTATTAATCCTCCAGACAAAACACCTTCGATGCTATTTATGAGCTTCCAGTGGTGGGTGACAGTTTGACTTCTATATTATCATTCTCCAACAAATGTGAATCAGTGACTCAGAGTTTGATTCCATGTTGACCCATTTCAATTCCCAAATAAAAATGTATTACAAATCTTGGCAGCCAAAATTAACTTAGGCATTGTTTACGAAGGTACCATGCGGTGATTGTGAATCCAACCTCCACTTCAATGACTTATTCCTTTGTGAGGTCCCAACATGAATCCTAGACTGTTCTCTTTTTCCAAGGTAATGGTTATCAGAGTCTAGTGACTATCAGTAATACAAAGTGTTGGAGTTGATATTATTCCCTTGAGAGGTCCCGGCATGAATCCTGGACCATTTATCTTCCTCCATGGTAATGATTATCAGACATGTGAATTGTCAACCGAACAGTAAAGTTTACAAATCACAA
>APFE031442949.1:0-96233 GCA_000404065.3 Pinus taeda
TGGCTCTAGTCAATTTCTCAAATTTTTACAAGGCAAATTTCAAAATTTGACTTTTACAATGGTGCTTTTGCACAATCTGGTAAAAAAAAAGTTACCCCCCCTCAAAGTAAAATTACTTTGAGTTACAATTCCACACTTATCTCTCTGAAAACAAATTACAAATAAAGTCTCCTTATTACTCCAAAATTTACAATCCCTAACATTTACAAATAACCCTTACACCTTCTCACACCTTATTTCTCCAAAGAGTAAATTCCTTAAATCTCCATATTACAAATAATAGAAACTTCCTTATTTTTCCAAGTTACAAACAAAACAAAAAAATTCCCTATCTCTCCAAATTACAAAATCCATAGCTTCTTTCTCCACTAAAAATACAAAATTTTAAAATAAATTACACCTTATCATTCCATTGAAATACTCCACATTATCACTATCAGAAATCCTTAACAAAAAAAGAATAAACTTTTATGTCAGGTCCAGATCCAATTGAAAAAAAGAAAGAGATAAAAAGAACCCAAGAAACTGTGCTCGAGCAATTCAAACTGGAAACCCGAGAATCTCGTTGCAAAAGAAACAGAATGAGGGTTTCTGTGACAAAGAACCAATCGAAAATAGGCTCATTCGATTTTCCCTTCTACAGCGGTTCTCCTGGTGGCTATGTCGTTCCCTACGGTTGAGACATGCAGATTTCCATAGAGCCTGAACTTTCAATCAGAATTTGCAGATATCACCACTGTCTTGTAAGAAATTGATCAATATATTAAAAACATTGAGAAACGTTTTGGTGTGGACGAGTTCCAGTTCGAGTGCGGCAGCGTAAAGCCATGGCAAGGCAAGCGGATACATGAAGAATTCAGCGGTGATATGGATATCGCCTCTAATGATTTAGAGTTAACGCTCGGAAAATCCAAGCGGAGAGCCAAAGCTGAAACCGCCACAATGCCTATGTATATGCCTATGTTTAGCTAAACTTTCTCCAGTAAGAACTCGATCTTCAATCTCTTCACTCTTGAAATCTTATGGCCCTGTCTGTGTAATATTTTCATCTCATTATGTTGCAGGGAGAAACTAGTTCCGTGAATGGGAGATCGACTGTTTCTGTGTTTGTGATTTCCCCTTTTTTGTGTCAAAATCCATAAATCGATGTATGTGTTCAAGGTGATTCATTTGTATGGAGTCCACAAAAAATATTATCTGTCTTTCCTTTTAAAAAAAAAGAAGAAGAAGGGGCTCATCTTCCAGCAATTCACTTCTCCTCTCCACCCAACTACGACAATTACTCAAAGAAACCCCAAGGATGGAAGCCTCGTTCAAACAGAAAATTCAGCTGAAAATAAACATCGACCGTGGCATGCAAAGGATGGACCACGAAGAAATACAGAGTTGGCGAGCGAAACAATAACAACGCAGAGAAAACATTGATTTGCATTTGCTACTTTAAAAAATGATTTTAGAATTGGCAGATCTAAAATCAATAAAAAATATTTGCAAATTTCATACCAAACTTTTGCTGATCACTTCAGCAAAGTTGAGTTTTCCACAATCTGATAGAGCTGGAATCTCCTCCTCAAATCAACTGCAGCATTACTGGAGCTCTGATACCACAATAATGGCAGAAGTGTCCTCAGACACATAATTTTATTAATCAGAAAAAAATAATTACATAATATGATTTCGCAAGAGTTTACACCCTAACAACCAAACACTCTTGCAATGAGCTATTTATAAGCTCCATGTCCTAACTACCTCTAATTATGGATCACTTATTAAATAACAAGTGTCCATTTACATTAAATGTTATTCAAACCAACTAGCTAACTAATCTCCTAAAATAGAGCCTAAGATACGACACATTGAGAGTCATAATCTATTACAAAATATGCTAATTCTAAAAGTCTCCATTAAATAATTAAACATTCTAGAATAATAATTATTTTATTCTAATTTTATAACCTACGATAAAATTTATTTTTAGATTATCTAACCATACCTTATTCAATATTTTTTCATTCTTCCACTTTCATTCTTAATTTGATAGTCTCTTCCTTAAGCCCATTCTCTTTTTCTTAAAAAACTTGGAGTAACTCTTCATTTCCCTTGTTTGAATTTTCAAGATATGATCTTAGAGTGGTGATATTTGATTCAATTCCTTCACAATATTGTTTTATTTCATTAACTTGCTTAGCTGCTACTAATTCATCATGATCCTTGTTTCTACATTCTTGCAACTTGTTCTCAAGAATATTAATATTTTTCAAAGTAGAAGCAAGTTTTGTTCTAAGATTAAACACTTATTCTAACTTGTCCTTTTCTGAATCAATAAATCCATATGATATAAGAAGGGTTTATTTGTGATCATTCTCATCATCTGACAAGCCAAACTTTCCTTTAGATTCATTTAATTTCCTAGGAACAAAATTACTTGTTGGTTTACCTGATGAGAAATCTTCCTTCACTTTTTTCCCTTCTCCCTTATGAATGACCTGCAAATGATCCCATAATTCTTTGGTAGTTTCAAAATGCATAGCTTTTTCATGAACTAAATTAAATATGTTGCAAAATATTGCATTTAATTCTTTGTCTTTTCTTCTATAGACCTGTTGTGGCTTTAGATTTATGCTGCCCCAACATGGGGGATAACCACCCGGTCTGGACACAACTCCTTTTCCCTTTAAACTGGTGGCTCCGACTGGGGGTAATGGGACCAGTTTCCCAGTGTGGTTTTTAAGAGGAGAGTGGGTGGTTCACGAGTGATTGCAATAGAATAATGATAATCTAAATGACCTATTCTATTATGAAAATCTCTAACTAACTTATTCTAATATAAACCCAGATATTTTTGTGTGATATGTGATCTACAAAGATATCTACTTAACATATGATAATAAAGATCAATCACGCATAAAATAGAGATGATAACATGTAAAGATAATTTCTTTGACTAAATAGTTAGTCAAATAAATTATATAAACAATATCTCATATATGATGATTTATGTATGAAAGTAGACAATTTCAGCTAGGCATCATACAATAGTGCAATTAACGCTTAACAAAAAGAATGTATCCCATACGCAATTCATGAAAATAAAATGTTACTAATGAGACAAAAAAAAAATCAATCATACAAGATAAAAGTACCATATATGTGAAGTTCTTCTCATTTGACTAATGACATGGATCATCTCCTTTCTTCAGATCAAATTTTCTCCGAAGTATACAATAGTGCATCAACAAAGGAAAGTAGCCTGATATTTAAAAGAAACGATCATGTTCCATAATTTCACCAAAGCATTCACAAACTTACAATAGTGCATTCTTTGCAAATGTTTTTGATAAAATTTGGGACCCTTCGCTAAATGCATGGGAAGGGTATAAATAATATTCTAACTAACGTGAAAAAATAGATTATACAAAAATTTGAAGAGGTTTCAAACAACCTTCCTCCTAACTAGTTAACTAACTCTAAAAATAAACAGTGGCTTGATGAGCAGAGTCTATGATGATGATTTGTTGTCTACCATCTTGTCCTTCAAATTGCATATGTCGGTCATCAGTTTAACTTGAGGAGGTTCCCCAAAATGTGTTACGACCTATCCTACAAAGATGACATTGGTGAGAGGTGGCAGCATCTAGTGATTTGAATGTAGTAAACAATTAAGGGTCATGATTTGGTTATGCGACTTGACGAGGTATTACCAATAGGAATCCCAGTTGGTCTTTAACAATTTTGTGATTGATTCCCCTTTAGTTTCTACTTTTTCCTACCAACTTTTATGCAAATCACCTAAATCAGACATTTCTTTTGGATTGCCTTCTCTTACTAGGTTGGTGGAAAATAGAGTGTGGTTTACTGCCTTGATTATGTTCTTTGCCACCCCAACTTCTCTTGCCACTGCTAGCTCATCTTGCTTGATCCTTGTGTCCCAATCCATGAAAAGGATGTCCTTGTGTGTCTCCTCAATCTCAGGCAGATTGGCTTTCCTCCCATCTTCTGTTTCTTTACATTTGATGAACTCTAAGATTCTAGTGTTTAGATCAGTAAACTCAGTTCTCTGGTCAATCACTTTATCTGTTAGTTGGTCGCTAGTGATCAGATAAGGAGTGATGTGTGACATATTTTGCCAGAATTTTTCTTGTTGTTTCATTAGGAGGGAATTCAGTTCCAACGCCTCTTTAATGAACTCCTCAACAGTAGGAGTATCCTTATATCTTTCCATGGCTTATTGCAATTCTTGGAGTTGCATGTTTTTGGCCAATATATTGGATTCATGGCTTATCCTCAGGACCTCCATGCTTTCTTGCAATTGTGTGAGATGGTCAGCAACTTTCCTGTTCACAATTGCCCTCTCTATTTGGAGTTGCTGCTCGAGCTATGCAATCTTCTCCTCCTTTTATATCAACAAAATAGAGACTTTGGTGGCTTTGTCCATGGTGTATGTTGCATATGCTCCCATAAACTGTGATAATCTAGTCAAGTCCACAGCTACGTTGGAAGGAATGTTCCTCCAAACTATGTCCATTGGCTCATTTCCAGGTGGGAGCTCGGGTGTTTCTACCCTTCTCGTTTTCCTCTATCTTCTTACTACAACCTTGTGCAGCAGTCTGTAGAGCACATCTAGAGGAGGTATTTTAGTTACTTTCAACACAATCTCTAATGTGGGCAGAGCAGGGATAATCTCAATCTGCTGAGACATTATTGCTTGCTCATCCACTGGCTTGGACTCTGTATTTCCCTGATTATGCAGAGGAGTCTGTCACTCCATTGTTACCTAGGTATCTATCGTGTTGGGAGTGTCTTGCAGTTTCTTATTAAACTAATCCCACTCCAATTCAAAACTATCACTTTTGACCTCTGAACTGATCTCTTTAGGTGGGGTTCTCATAACGTGTTTCTTGGCTGACTTTCTGCTGGATTCTCCTTTGTTATCAGTGTCTTGGGCCTTCGTTGTATCTAGTGTTTTCTCAGTATTCACCTGAGTTTCTCTGCAAAAACTAGGTCCTTCACTATTGACGGTCACACTAGGTGTTAGCTTGTCCTTGATTTTCAACAAGTGCATCGGGATTACTTTGAGCCTTATGTTTCTAAATTCTTGAAGGTTTCCAAAATCTCCAAGACTCAGACTTTCCCTTGCCCATTCAAACAATCATTTGAAGGATTCAGCTAACTCTAACAGGTCTTCAAAATCGTTACCCTCAGGATCCGGATTGAAATAGGAATGCAACAGAATATAGAGATAACCATAAACACAAAGGTGCAGTGGAAATAATACTTCATTTCATTACTGTAAAATACTGAAATATGCTTACAAACAGAAATGGAAATAAACCGGCTAGGGCGATGGTAGCTTATCTCTGAGAAGAGATGTGGCAGCTACATGCCTTTGAACTATGTTACAATTAGGCTTGAACACCTATTTATTTTTAAGAAACAATGGAAACCCATTAACATCCAAAATCCTAACCCTAGAAGATGAAACACCAAATTGTGGGCCCCGTTTTGGGTAAGTTGGTACATCAACTTCCTAGGGTTGTAACTTTGGCACTTGATCTTTGTTTGATGTGTACAATAGCTCGTTATAAAAATCTATATGAGCAGTACAACTTTGGGATGAGAAACATCAGTCGATGGACCCATGTTGCTCCCATATTTCCCAAAAAACTTCGTTTAGGGCCTCAAAACGGCTCTGGAAGTTCAGGACCCGAAAAACCACAAAAAATAGTAAACTGTGCTACAATTTAGGAAATTGAAAAACTGAAAGAGACAGTTGTGGGGGTGCAAGTTGGATAGGTGGGTGGCCACCAACATCCACCTGGATCACCTCATGCTTATATGGCTTGATCTTTAATGCAGTAGTGATGTTATATGCTATCTTGTCTGGATCAAATTGCCTTTTTGGCAAAGTATGAAGCCTGAGGCCTTCCATGCTTATTAATTCCTTTATCTCATGATGAAAATTTGCTAAAGAAAAAGAACCTCACTTTATAGGAAAAGATGGCCATAATGTTTTGTTGCTCTCTTTGAGAACTTTGGTCAAGCCTTTTCCCATAGTCTGGTGGGTGATTTCGCTTGCCAACAATTTATTAGAAATATACAGAGGGAGGACATTTGAGTCTGCTGTGCTACCAAAAACCCTAACATAGGTGAACCATTACTCAACAAAATATTTTATGACAGCCAAAAGGTCTGTAGCATCTTCTTGGGAAAACCTGGGGGATTTCCTATTGAAAATTAATTGATGCAGCAACAAAAAAACAACATGACATATTTTATAGGAATGGAGTATGTAATGGGATTCCCACATTTTCTTATGACTAAGATGGATAGGGCAGGGGTGCTATAAGGTCTATTTCCAATCCATGATTGGAAATTTAGCGCAAAAACAGATGACAACCAAAATGTAAGCACTTGAATAGAATAGAGGAAGGTTCTTTGGAGTGGAGGATCTCTTCTATCGATATTCGATGATGATGGTTTCTAGGTTATCAGATAGGATGGTGGCCCAATTCATAATGTGGGAATTAACACTTGCATCAATCAGACAAATCCATTCTATGGAAAACTAGGAATTATTGGGTAACCCATATAGTCTACATAATATTACAGTTGCATAGTTGTAAGGCTTTGCCAAAGAGGTTATAGCATACATACTCGATTTCTCGAATTTGAATTTGTTCTCCAATACTCTCCAGCCTTGAATCACCTTGAGGGGCTCTTGGTTCTTTGCAAAGTTGGCCACGTATGCCTTATCATATATATCCTGAGGGTTAGGTATATGGTACATTTGTTTCAAGTCCTCTACTCTGAATGACCCCATGATTTCCATTTGCAAATTCCCAAATTGCCTATCTTCAACTGTGAGGTTTTCCACCACCCACCTAATCATATCCATGTATGGTAGAATTTTAGCTCTCTCTCCTATCCTATGAAGGAAATAACATGCGGTATTCTTGAATTGGAGTCCTGAAGGTTTTATTGAATCAGCTGTCGCTTTTGTGACAGTAACCTTGGGACGCTCATCTTCGAGCATGTTGTATATGACCTCCCAAGCTGTTGCTCCCCCATCAACACTGTAGATAGTATTGGAGAATATAGGATCCATTTATGTAAACTTCGATTTTGTAATGCTTTGTTTCTTTTGTTTCTGCATCACCTTCCTCAATGAGATGTCTTTTGTAGCTTGCCTGAAATGGATGAGATATATCAGCGCAGGTAGTATCAGGTAATTAAGACTAAAAACTCTTATGAGATGACTTTGGATCATGGGAAAGGTTTATATGAGATATCCATCGTTAATTGCCCATAACTTGGAAAATCACTACCTCTCCTCTAGTGACTAAACATTTATTAACCTATCAAACTATTCATTATTACATTCAAACACAATTGTTTCACATGCTTACTTCTCTATTCGTACATCACAATCTTTAAAATGATGTAATGTAGCGTTGCTTGATTATAGGGAGAAATATGATTGCAATCATTGCAATATCGCATTTCGAAGATCGTTAATGAAGTTCATAGTGGCAAGGCTTAATTACTTGCAATTTCTGCGAAATGCGATTGCAAGTTCATAAGTTGTTTGATTGGGATATCGCAACGGAAGGTTTGATTTCACATCACAATTTTTTAAAGGTGTTTCATGTTCATCACATGGAAAAAATGTGATTTGCGATTTGCGATGGGGATCCTATCTTTGGCTTGTTTTAAGATTTTTTAAGGCAATTTCTTAAAGTTTAGGTTTTATTATTCTAAGACCAAAAATTTAGAAAGGGTCCCCATTTATATGTCTAACGTTAGCTAATGCTATATATAAATGGGGGGGTTGTTTCACAGTACAACAATTGGCGATTCACTTGGGAGAACCAGTTATCTCTGAGTAGTTTTCCAAAATTCCTAAAACTTTCAAAGTAATTAGAGTTATAGGTATAAGAATTACATTAGTTATAAACTAAACAAAATTTCTCCAGAATCATAATCACTTAATCAAACTTTTATTCAAATACTTTACTCTTGTAGTGATAAAAATATACATGTTTGTATCAGTCAATAATAAGATTTAAAGTTATATAGCATGTGTCTTCTACAGATTAGTTTTTTGGTGTTTACTCATTTATCAGAGATAGAGCCTCTGCTGCCCGCAGGCATTTATAGCCTCAACGGAGTTATCTTTTAACCAACAATGATTCATTGTCCCATCTGAAGAAATTTTTGAAAATTTAAAATGATATTCACTTGCTTTGAATCTCACTTGGATCTTGTCCTTTTTTACTTTTTAATATAATCCTTTCTTTTAGGTTTCTTAAAAGACATTATCTAGGGTTGGTGACCTAATAATGACAATTCCATTCACTCATTGTAACTAAACTGAACAAGATGGCTCTTGATGAGACCCCTCGTCCTCTGATCAATGAGATCATTGGCTATTACCCTGTTTTGAAAGGTAGTTTTGGTAATATTAGTTTAATTATTTCCCTATGATGATGGTAAACAAGCTCGTAATGAGACTTTTTATCTTGTAAGTTTCACATATTTTAGAATTACACTCTGAAAAAGGAAAACTTTATCATATGGGGTGAATCATTGGCTCTATAAAGAGTATTGGATGATAATGATAGAGTTTTAAGACACTGATATGTAGAAAGTCTTTACTAGGTTAAAGATTCTTTTCTTGACTGATAACCAAGAATTCATGCTCTATAAAGATAAGAGTTTGTTCATAGAATAAATGTTTTTAGCAAGATCAAGTTTTTCCAAAGAAATCAGGTTTACTTTTGTACTGAAATGTCCTAATTATTTCTTTTAACTTTTACTTACTTATATAAGCGAAAAACTAGAAATATTGTCAAAGATTTTATTTTGAAAAGACAAAAGTAAATGCTACTTAACCTTTATTTTCCTAAGAATCTTAAAGACAATATGGTGCCAAATTGGAAGAGGCTATCTTCTAAGAAAATTATTTTTCTAAGGCTTTCCCATTAACGAGCAAGGGATCTATCTTACCTAAAAAGTCTTGTAAATGAAATGCTTATTGACCAATTTTCTCAATGATTTGAAAAGGGCCAAGCCATAGTCTTTGGAATTTGGTATGTTTACCTTTTTCATCATGTGCTTTGTCCCATTTCAAAACCAAATAACCTACTTCAAAATTTTTTTGACTGGCAGAGGTTGTATCAAAAGAGGCTTTGAATAATTGTTGATGATGGAAGTGGGTTGCTTTAGCCTTTTCTCGTTCTTCTTCAAGCTTAAGAATCCGAAATTGCCTAGACTAAAGAGGAGAGGAAGGGTTTTCATCGATGAATTACGCTAGGGAAAGAGATGGGATTGCTATGTTTTTGGGAAGAACAACTTCTTTTCCATAAACTAAAGCAAAAGGAGAAGAACCAATGGAGGCCTTCTGTGTAATTCTGTCTACCCAAAGAGAAAATGTTAATGCTTTATGCCAATTCCTATGATTTTGGTCAATAGTCCTTTTGATAATTCTGATGAGGGTTTTTTTTTTTAATTCTGATAATCCATTACCTTGTCGATAATAGTTGGTTGAATATTTTATCTTAAATCCTCTCTTTAGAGCAAATTCTACCATTGTATTTCCATAAAAATAAGATGCGTTGTCAAACATTAAAGCAAAGGGTAGGCCAAACCTGGTAACTATGTACTGATCAATAAAATCCATAATGCCTTTTGTATTAGCTATATTTAGTGGGATAGCGTCTACCCATTTTGTAAAGTAATCAGTAGTTGTAAGGATGTATCTATGCTGTTTGGAAGAGTTAGGAACAATCTCACCAATTATGTCTAAATCCCATTATTCGAATGGTTGTTGGATGTTTACTGGTTGTAAAGGGAATGCTTGTTTCCTTTCTCTTATGGTTGTAGTTTGACAAGTTTTACCCTTTCTTGCATATTCACGTCCATCCTTAAATATGTTTGGCCAATAATATGTTGCATGCAAGATTTTGTGAGCTATGGTATTTCCTCTGAAATCTCCTCTAGCTAGTCCATCATGTAATTCCTGCATGAGCTTCTCATATTCACCTTTTTCTAGGCAACTTAACAAAAATGAATCATAATTTTTTCTACACAATACATCATTGAATAATTCATACTGATTTGATTTCAACCTTAAAGCACACTTTATTTTTATAATTAAGATGCATAGGAGCATACCTGTTCTTCAAATAAAATTTCAAATCATCATATTGTGATTGTACATCATTGAGGATTACCTCTGATATTTTTAATGCTTTGTTTCTTTCATTTATGCATCACCTTCCTCAAAGACATGTATTTTGTAGCTTTCCTAAAATGGACGAGATATATCAGTGTTGGTGGTATCAAGCAATTATGACTGAAAACTCTTCTGAAATGACTTTGGATCATGGGAAAGGTTTAGATGAGATATCCAACGTTAACTGCCCATAACTTGAAAAATCATTACCTCTCCCGGGCCTCTAAACATTTATTGACCTGTCCAACCATTCATTATTACATTCAAAAGCAATCATTTCACATGCTTACTACTCTATTCGCACATCACAATCATTAAAATGATGTAATGTGGTGTTGCCTCCTTATAAGATGAAATGCAATTGCATTCATCACAATATCACAATATCACATTTCGCAAATTGTTAATGAAGTTCATAGTGGGAAGGCTTAATTTCTTGTGATTTTTGCGAAATGTCATTGAAATTTCATAAGTTGTTTGATCGAGAAATATCAGTGGAGCTTTTATCACACATCCCAACTCTTTAAAAGTGTTTCATGTTCATCACATGGAAGAAAGGCAATTTTCAATTTGTGATGGGGTCTCTATCTTTGGGTTGTCTTAAGAGTTTTTTAAGGAAATTTCTTAGATTTAGGTTTTATTATTCTAAGACCAAAAATTTAAAAAGGGTCTCCATTTATATGTCTGACCTTAGCTATTGCTATATATAAATGGGGGGTTGTTTCACAGTACAACAATTGGTGATTCACTTGGGAGAACTAGTTATCTCTGAGTATTTTTCCAAAATTCCTAAAACTTTCAAAGTAATTAGAGTTATAGGAATAAGAATTACATGAGTTATAAAGTAAACTACATTTCTCTAGAATCATAATCACTTACTCAATCTATTTATTCAACTACTTTACTCTTGTAGTGATAAAAATATAAATGTTTGTATCGGCTAATAATAAGATTTAAAGTGATATAGCAAGTGCCTTCTACAATTATTTTTTTGGTGTTTACTCATTTATCACAGATAGAGCCTCTATTGCTAGTAGGAATTTATAGCCTCAACAGGGTTTTCTTTTAACCAACAACGATTCATTGTCCCATCTGAAGAAATTTTTGAAATTCAAAATGATATTCACTTGCTTTGAATCTCACTTGAATCTTGTCCTTTTTTACATTTTAATATAATCTTTTCTTTTAGTTTTCTTAAAAGACGTTGTCTAGGTTTGGTGAGCTAATAATGACAATTCCATTCATTGTTTGTAACTAAACTAAACAAGTTGGCTCTTGATGAGACCCCTCATCCTCTAATCAATGAGATCATTGTTTATTACCCTATTTTGATAGGCTATTTTGGTAATATGAGTTTAATTATTTCCCTATGATGATGGTAAACAAGCTCATAATGAGACTTTTTATCTTCTAAGTTTTGCATATTTTAGAATTACACTCCGAAAAAGGAAAATTTTATCAGATGGGGTAAATAATTGGCTCTTTTAAGAGTTTTGGATGATAATGATAGAGTTTTAAGATACCGATCTGCAGAAATTCTTTACTAGGTTAAAGATTCTTTCCTTGACTGATAACAAAACATTCATACTCTATAAAGATAAGAGTTTGTTCACAGAATAAATGTTTTTAGCAAGATAAAGTTTTTCCAAAGAAATCATGTTTAGTTTGGTACTAAAATGTCCTAATTATTTCTTTTAACTTTTACTTACTTATATAAGCGAAAAATCAGAAATATTGTCAAACATTGTTTTTTTGGAAAGCCAAAAGTAAATACTACTTAACCTTTATTTTGCTAAGAATATAAAAGGTGATATGATACAAACTTGGAAGAGACTATCTTCTAAGAAAAGTATTTTTTAATATTTTCCCATTAACGAGCAAGGAATCTATCTTACTTGACAAGCCTTGTAAAAGAAATGTTGATTGACCAATTTTCTCAATGATTTGAAAATGGCCAAGCCATAGTCTTTGGAATTTGGTATGTTTACCTTTTTCCTCGTGTTCTTTGCCCCATTTTGAAACCAAATCACCTACTTTAAAAGTTTTTTGACTAGCAGAGGTTGTATCCAAAGAGGATTTGAATAATTGTTGATGATGGAAGTGGGTTGCTTTAGCATTTTCTTGTTCTTCTTCAAGCTTAAGAATCTGAAACTGTCTTGCCTGAAGAGAAGAGGAAAGGTTTTCATCAATGAATTGCACTTGGGAAAGAGATGGGATTTCTATGTTTGTGGGAAGAACAACTTATTTTCCATAAACTAAAGCAAAAGGAGAAGAACCAATGGAGACCTTCTGTGTAATTTTGTCTGCCCAAAGAGCAAATGTCAATGCTTTGTGCCAATTTCTATGATTTTGGTCAATAGTCCTTTTGATAATTTTGATGAGGTTTTTGTTTTTTTATTATGCTAATCCATTACCTTGTGGATAATAGTTGGATGAATATTTTAACTTAAAACCTCTTTTTAGAACAAATTCTACCATTGCATTTTTAGAAAAGTAAGATGCATTGTCAAACATTAAAGCTGATGGTAGGCCAAACCTGGTAATTATGTATTGATCAATGAAATCCATAATGATTTTTGTATTAGCTATCTTTAGTGGGATAACTCCTACCCATTTTGTAAAATAATCAATAATTGTAAGGATATATCTATGCTTTTTGGAATAGTTAGGAACAATCTCCAATTATGTCTAATCCCCATTGTTTGAATGGTTGTTGGATGTTTACTAGTTGCAAAGGTAATGTTGGCTTCCTTTCTCTTCTGGCTATAGTTTGACAAGTTTTACACTTTCTTGCATATGCATGTGGATCCTTAAATATTTTTGGCCAATATTATTCTGCATGCAGGATTTTTTGGGTTGTGGTATTTCGTCTGAAATGTCCTCTAGCTAGTCCATCATGTAATTCCTGCACGACCTTCTCAGCTTTAGGTTTTTCCAAGGATCTTAAAAATACTGAATCATAATTTTTTCTACACAATACATCATTGACTAATTCATACTGATTTAATTTCAACCTTAAAGCATGATTTGTTTTATAATTAATATGCATAGGAGCATACTCGTTCTTCAAATAAAATTTCAAATTAGCATATTGCAATTGTACATCATTGAGGATTACCTCTGATATTTGTATTTGATTACATTGATATTCTTCTGCTAATAAGTGGGAAGCTCTAGTTAACATCCTACAAAAACCTTGGCCCCTAAAAATTTTAGGTGGCCAGATTTCTACATCATATTCTTGAAGCGTGGTAACCCAATTGGCTCTTTTCTCTCCTACTTCTCTTTTGATCAATAATTGCCTTACTGCGGGGTAGGGTACTACTATCTTTGTATGAGTTTTGAGAAGAAAATGTCTTAAATGTTTCAAGGTCTTAAAAATAACAAATGTTTTTCTCTCAACAACAGAATAATTTAACTCGACACCTTGCAAATTAGAACTAAAAAAAGAGATGGGTGCTTGGATATTTTTATCATTCAACTGTGTTAAAACTGTTGCATATGATGTATCGAATGAAAAAGTATATAATACAAACAATTTGAGAAAGTCAGGAGTTGTCAAAGAAGGAGCATTAATAATGGCTTTTTTAATCAACTCAAATGACTCACTTTCGTCTTTGCCCCATTTGAAAATTGTGTTTTGTCTTTTCATTGCTTGAAGGGGTAGGACGATCTATGAAAAATTTCGAAAAAATAGTTTTACAAAATTAATTTGGCCTAGGAATGATTGCATGGTATTTTTGTTATGTGGGAGAGGAATCTTTCTGATCTATTGGACTCTAACAAGATCAATGTAAATCCCTTTCTTGGACACTATAAACCCAAGAAGTTTGCCTTCTGGTAAAGAAAAATAATATTTTTTGGGATTTAAGGAAATATCATATTTCTTGCATCTTTTAGAAATGTGCTTCAGGTCACTTAAATGATTGTTCCTATCCTTAGAATAGACTGTGATGTCATCTAAGTAAATAACAACTAATCTATTAATCAAATCTTTAAAAAAATATTCATAGCCCGTTGAAATGTAGCACCTACATTAATGAGTCCAAAAGGCATCTTCTAATATCCATATGTTCCCCACTTGGTCATAAATGTTGTCTTTAATTTGTCATCTAGATGCACAAGAATTTGAGTATATCCTCAAAACCCATCTAGAAAAGACTTTAATTCGAAATCTGCAGCTGATTGCAATATGTTATTCATGGTAGGCAAAGGAAATTTATCTTTTTGACAAGCTTTATTTAGGTTTCTAAAATCAATACAAATCCAAATATCACCGTTTGTTTTCTTATAGGCACCATATTTGATACCCACTTTGAGTGTCTAACAGGGAAGATTATTTAGGCTTTCAAAAGCTTGTTCAATTCGGATTTGATTTGACTCTCAATGTTTGGGTGAATTTTCCAAATCTTCTGTTGAACTAGCTTTTCATTCGAAGTCATAGGTATGGTATGTTGAATTGCAGAGGTATCATAGGTCTTGGGATTTGCATAATCCCAGGCAAAGACACCTTTGTATGTTTTCAACAACCTAATGAATGATATTCTTTCTTTAGATGATAGGCCAAGACCTAGGTTGACACTTTGAGGGTTTTCGGTTGACCCTAGGTTTACTACTTCAAATCTCAAAGTAGAACTTTGAGTTTTGGAGTTGGTAACTTTCTTGAACCTGTCCTTTAGATCATAGCGATCTTCCATTTTAACTATAGACTTTTGGATTGGGTTTTGGTCTTGATTGTGTTTAATTTGCAGATCATGCTCATGTTCATCTATGACTTGTACCTCATACAACCCTTCTGATGTAATGAAATCAACGATATCCACATCATTATTGAATACTCTCCAATTTTTTACATTATCGGGAATAGATGGCCTAAATTTCAACTCTATTGAAAATTTGTTTGGAATGAAATCTTCTAAGGGTATAAGATTGGATGGCACATTAGCAAGTAACTCAGCACTTGTGTTTTTCAACCTAGGAACTGAAGAAACGTTAAAAGCACTGAAATGAGAAGTAAGTTTCTGGGATAATGATTGATAATGTTTCAGGTGCCCAGAGACACAATGATTTGTGTTTCTTACCTACTTAACAATTATTTTAGAATCTCCATAGACTTTCAAAATATTTGACATTAAGACCAATGGCTTTAGACAGTCCTTGGATCAATGCTTCATATTCAACAATATTATTAGTACACTGAAATTCAATTCTGCAGGCTAACATTGTTTTCTCTCCTTGTGGGTTGATCAAAATGCATCCTACTCCTATGCCATCTTCAGATTTGGAACTGTCAAAATAGAGATTCTAGAACAAAGAAGTTTTGAAATTTTATTTACTACATTTACACACTTGGAAGCATATGTTTGTGAAAAGTTTTCTATTTGAGACACTACAGTATTATCTGGGAAGGGAGACCTCTGAGCATTAAAGGATCCCAAAATGACTCAGCTTAGTAATTTCCAATGATGTTATTGGTGAAGGCAACAAGTTCATTGCTTCCCTTGAGGTCAGTGACTTTGTATCTGATGAAATTTTCTCGATCTAATCTAATTTGATTTGGTTTACCATTATGTGGCAACCATACGTGAGACCAATCGGTTGCAAAGTAACCATGAAACTTTTCTGACCAATCCCTACTTAGAATTTTGGGATATCAACCACTAGAATATCAATTATTTGCGAAAAAATTGGATTAGAGGAAAGCCTAATTGAAACTGACGCTATTTCTCCAAGTACCTTTACTTTTGTCCTGTCTAATTGAACTATGTGTACTATAGATTTTCGAGGTATAATATTCAATTTGGTGGACACGTCTCTTGGCATAATATTTGAAGAGGCTCTTGAATCAACAAGGCAATTATCAACATTTCTTTTGAAATTTCATAAGTAAGAAGAAATGGAGGAATATGAGAAATAGATCTATCACTGATTAGGACTAAATCTGAAGGATCTACTTTGTTTGAAGATGAGGGATGTTTTCCCATATCGTAGGCAGCCCAAGTAACTACAGTAGATGGCAAAGGAGATACAAGAATTGCTTCTAACTCTCTTAATAGAATTTTCTATTGTTGTTTGAGTTTAGTGAGTTCATGTAATGAAATGTTTATTCTATTACTTTTCATAACTTCCACTATGTTATATTCCACTGTATCTAAGATCACAAAGGTTTTGGAAGCATTTGGAGGATCTAGTGGAATAGGCTCAGTTTGGATAGTTTTACACTTTTTGCTTACTGTTTTCTCCTTTACAGTGGTAGCAGTCTCTTTTTTCTGATTTGTTATAGACATGTCAGGAGAGTTTTTACTCCTTGTGGTTACTGACATGGCTTGTGCTTCTTCTTCAGTTGGGAGGATGAAATCCCACATTCCATTTAGTTTAACTTCTTCTTCTATTTTTTCTTCCTCTTCGGTTGGTGAGTCTTCTTCTGCTTCTTGATCAAATTCGGCATTTGAAAGAGTATTTGGCAGCTGCAATACAGAAGAAGGATTTCTTTTAAACAATCAAAAATGTTTCTTGGGGAAGAGGATTCAACAACCTGTTTCTTGATTTTGACCATTTCATTAGAGATGGTTTTTAACACTTTCTGAAGGCCTTCAAGATCGAAAGGGTACTTCGAAGCTTTCTTTCTTGAATCATCCTTAAATGTTACTTTATTTGACTTCCTCTCATCTGTTTGTGATCTATTTCTAAAGCTATAATCCTTTTTTCTACAGACAGGGCTTCTTTCATGTTTTCTACAAGGGTCACCTTATTGGCTCTATCTACAAAAATTGCAATATTAGAAGGAAAAGATGATATTTACCATTCTATTTGTACATCTACTACAAGTTTTGATGAAACTGGGATTTTATTTAGCAACTTGTTAAATCTCGAGTTGAATTCTTCGATCATTTCATCTGAATTAAATTTTAAGTTAGAAATATCATTGATCAAGGATGTTATGGTCTTGTCATCAAAAGTTTTTGCAAGATATACTTCTTGAAAGGTATCCCAGTCTCTTATTGAACCTGTTGGAAGGGAAAAACACCAAGATCCAGTAGATCCTTAGAAGGTATATGGGAATAGTCTAATTACAACATCTTCATGTGTAACTCCATTAAGATTCATGGCTAACATAAAGTAGTTTAGATTTTCTTCAGTAGGAAGACCATAATTAGGATTGTACCTAGGCAACCATTCTTCTAAGTTTGCTGGGAGCGCATTTGGATTTCCAACTAGAACAACACTAGGATTTGTCCAAGGTTGAGCAGGTTGATTGGCCATAATTTGATTTGGATATTGAGAAGATGGGAAGGTCAGTCCAGAAGTAGGTATAGATGGCGACAAACTTAATACTGGGTTATTACTACTAGTAGAAGTAATAATTGGAGAAGTTGATAGTTGAGAAGTTGTGGATTGAGTATAAGTGAATGGAGAAGTGAATGCATGAAAAGGTGATCTGATCTCACTGGTATCCAAATCATATCTTGGTGAGGTAACTTACCTATGTCATGTAGGGATGGGGAACCCAAAAGGGGTTACTCCAAACCTTTCACTTTGCAACGTAGTTAATACACCAGTTTGTTGTAATAACGAGGTAACACTTTCTTCAAAAACTTTGGGCCTCTAAGGTTTCTCGACAAAAATCGATATCTGTTCCAATTTATATATCAAAGAATGGAATTCGAGAGACTCGGGAGTGTAATCGGTAGAATGTGATTTTCTTACTACTTCAAGAGACGAGGGAGATGTTTCTACAGCTTCATATTTCTGATTAGGAGATTTTGAATGATATCTAGAAGGTGTAGAAGTTGTGGATTGAGTAGAAGTGAATGGAGAAGTGAATGGATGAAAAGGTTATGTGATATCGTTGGTATTCAAATTAGATCTTGGTGAGGTAACTTTCTTACATCGTGGATGGATGGGGAACTCAAAAGTGGTTACTCCAAGCCTTTCACTTTGCAATCTAGTTAATACACCAGTTTGTTGTAATAAGGAGTTAACACTTTCTTCATAAACTTTGGGCCTCTCTGGCTTCTCGGCATAAATGTATATCTATTCCAATTCCTGTATCAAAGAATGGACTTTGGGAGACTCGGGAGTGTAATCTAGAGAAGTTGGTCATCTTACTACTTGAGGAGACGAGGGAGATGTTTCTACAACTTCATATTTCTGATCAGGATATTTTGAATGAGATCTAGAAGGTGTACAAGCTATGGAGGTGTTTGGACTCTTATTAATGTTTTTCGATTGATCTTTAGCTTTATATGCCATTCATAGTCAGATGGCCCTCCTTCTAGTGCCAAAATGTTGTGGCTTCAGATTTCTGCTACACCAACATGGGCGATAACCACCTTGTTTAGACCTTAAGACAACTCCTTTTCCCCTTAAAGTGGTGGCTCTGACTGGGGGTAATGGGACAAGTTTTTGAGTGTGGGTTTTATGATTAGAGTTGCTGGTTCATGAGTGATTGCAATAGAATAATGATAATCTAAATTACCTATTCTATTATGCAAATCTCTAACTAACTTATTTAATATAAACTCAGGTATTTTTGTATGATATGTGATATACGAAGATATCTACTTGACATGTAATAAATAAAGATCAATCATGCATAAAATAGAGATGGTAACATATAAATATAATCTCTTTGAATAAATAGTTAGTCAAAGAAATTGTATAAACAATATCACATATATGATGATTTATGTATGAAAGTAGACAGTTTCAGCTAGGCATCATACAATAGTGCAATTAACGCTTAACAGAAAGAATGTATCCCATACACAATTCATGAAAATAAACTATTGTCACTAATTAGACATAAACATAATCAATCATACAAGATAAAAAGTACCATATATGTGATGTTCTACTCATTTGACTAATGACATGGATCAACTCGTTTCTTTAGATCAAATTATCTCCCACGTATACAATAGTGCATCAATAAAGGAAAGTAGTATAATATTTAAAAGTAACAATCATGTTCCATAATTTCACCAAAGCATTCAAAAACTTACAATACTATATTCTTTTCAAATGTTTTTGATAAAACGCTGGACCCTTCTCTAAATGCATGAGAAGGGTATAAATACTATTCTAACTAATGTGAAAAAATAGATTATACAAGAATTTGAGGAGGTTTCAAACAACCTTCCTCCTAACTAGTTAACTAACTCTAAAAATAAAAGGTGTCTTGACGAGCAGAGGCTATGATGATGATTTGATATCTACCATATTGTCCTTCAAATCACATATGTCAGCCATCGGTTTGACTTGAAGAGGTGCGCCAAAATGTGTTCTGACCTGTCTTGCGAAGATCACATCGGTGAGAGGTGGCAGCATCCGCTGAGTCAAATGAAGTGAGAAGGTAAGGGTCATGGTTTCTCTATGCAGATTGAAGAGGTATTGCCAATACAAATTTCAGGTTGTCTTTGCCAATTTTGCAATTTCTTCCCTTTAAGTTTCAGCTTTTAGCTGCCAAGTTTTATGCATATCACCTAAATCGGGCATTTCTTTTGGATTGTCTTCTCTTACCAGGTTGGTGGAAAATAGAGTGTTGTTTACTGCCTTGATTATTCTCTTCACCATCCCAGCTGATGTTTCCACTTCTAGCTCAGTTTGATTGATCCTTGTGTCCCAATCCGTGAAAAGGATGTCCTTGTATGTCTCCTCAATCTCAGGTAGATTGGCTTCCTCCCATCTTCTATTTCTTGCCATTCGATGAACTCTGAGATTCTGGTGTTTAGATCAGTAAACTTATTTCTCTATTCAATCACTTTATCTATTAGCTGGTCAGCAGTGATCAGATAAGGAGCAATGTGTTACATATTTTGGTAGAATTGTTCTTGTTGTTTCATCAGGAAGGAATTCAGTTCCAGTGCCTCTTTAATGAACTCCTCGACAATAGGAGTATCTATATATATTTCCATGTCTTATTGAAATTCTTAGAGTTGCATATTTTTGGCCAATATATCGGCTTCATGGCTTATCTTCAGGACCTCCATGCTCCCTTTCAATTGCAAGAGCTGGTCACCAGCTTTCCTATTCACACTTTCCCTCTCTATTTCGAGCTGCTTCTCAAGCTGTACAATCTTCTCCTCCTTTTCTCTCAACAAAATAGAGACTTCGATGGCGTTTTCCATGGTGATCATTGCATATGATCCGGTAAATTGTGACAATCTAGTCAATTTCTTCGCTGGGTTGGAAGGAATGTCCCTCCAAACTATGTCCATTGGCTCATTTCCTAGTGGGAGCTCGGGTGTTTCTACCCTTATCCTTTTCCTCAATCTTCTTACTACAGCCTTGTGTAGTGGGTTGTAGAACACATCTAGAGGAGGGATTTCAGTCACTTTCAGGACAATCTCTGATGTGGGTAGAGTAGGGATAATCTCAGTCTACTGAGACATTGTTTCTTGCTCATCCATTGGCTTGGACTCTATATTTTCCTGATTATGCAAAGGAGTTTGACACTTCATTATTTCCTGGGTACCTATCATGTTGGGAGTGTGTTGCAGTTTCTTATTAAACTGATCCCACTCTTGTTCCAAACTGTCGCTTTTGACCTCTGAACTAATCTCATTAGGTGGGGTGCTCTTAACCTGTTTCTCGGTTGACTTCCTACTATATTCTTCTTTGTTATCGGTGTCTTGGGCCTTTGTTGTATCTAGTGTTTTCTCAGTATTCACCTGAGATTCTCTGCAAGAGCTAGGTCCTTCGCTATTGAGAGTCACACTTGGTGTTGGCTTGTCCTCGATTTTCAACAAGTGCATCGGGATTACTTTGATCCTTCTATTTCTGAATTCCTGAAAGTTTCCAAAATCTTCAGGACTCATATTTTCCCTTTCCCATTTGAATGATCGTTCGAAGGATTCAACCAACTATAACAGGTCTTCAAAATCGTTAGTTTGATGGTTATATGGCTTTAACATAGTAGTGATGTTATATGCTATATTGTCTAGATCAAATTGCCTTTTTGGAAAAATATGAAGGCTGAGGCCTTCCATGCTTACTAATGCCTTTATCACATGATTAAAATTTTCTAAAGAAAAAGAACTGCACTTGATAGGAAATGATGGCCATAATAACTTCTTTCTTTCCTTAAGAACTTTGGTCAGGCCTTTTCCCACAGTCTGGTGGGTGATTTCCCTTGCCAACAATTTATCAAAAATATACAGAGGGAGGACATGTGGGTTTGTTGTGCTACCAGAAACCCTAACATAGGTTAACCATTCTTCAACAAAATATTTTCCGACAACCAGAAAGTCTGTATCGGCTTCTTGGGAAAACCTGGGGGCTTTCCTATTGAAAATTAATTGATGTAGCGACAAAATAATATCATGACATATTTTATAGAAATAGGGTATGTAATGGGATTCCCACATTTTCTTATCACTAATATGGATAGGGTAGGGGTCCTATAAGGTCCACTTCCAACAAATGATTGGAAATTTAGTGCAAAAACAAATGGCGTCCATAATGTAGGCACTGGAATAGAATGGAGGAAGGTTCTCTGTAGAGGAGGATCTCTTATGTTGATATTTGGTGATGATGGTGGCTAGGTTATTAGATAGGATGGTGGTCCAATTCATAATGTGTAAATTAACACTTGCATCAATAAGAGGAATCCATTCTATTGAAAACTTAGCATTATTGGGTAACACATATAACCTACATAACATTACAGCTACACTGTTGTAAGGGTTTTCTAAATAGGCTATAGCATACATGCCCTATTTCTCGAATTTGAATTTGTTCTCCAATACTCTCCAACACTGAATCACTTTGAGGGGCTCTTGGTTCTTCTTACAAAGTCGGCCATGTATGTCTTATCATATATATCCTGAGGGTTAGGTACATGGTTCATTTGCTTCAAGTCCTCTACTCTGAATGACCACATGAGTTCCATTCGTGAATTCCTGAATTGCCTATCTTCAATTGTGAGGTTTTATACGACCCACCTAATCCTCTCCTTGTATGGAAGGATTTTATCTCTCACTCCTATCCTATGAAGGAAACAACAGGTGCATCCTTGAATTGGAGTCCTGAAGGTTTTATTAAGTCAGTTGTCACTTTTGTGACACTAACCTTGGGACACTCATCCTCAAACCTGTTGTATATCACCTCTCAAGTTGTTGCTCCCTCGTTAGTGCTGCATACCATATCGGAGAATATAGGAGCCATTTCTGTAATCTCAGATTTTGTAATGGCCTATTTCTTTTGTTTGTGGATCACCTTCCTCAATGAAATGTCTTTTGTAGCTTGCCTTAAATGGACGAGATATACCAGCACAAACGGTATCGGGCAATTAATATTGAAAAATCTTCTGAAATGACTTTGGATCATGGGAAAGGTTTAGATGAGATATCCACCTTTAATTGCCCATAACCTAGAAAATTGTTACTTCTCCTCGGGCCGCTAAACATTTATTGACTTGTCAAACCATTCATTATTACATCCAAACACAATTATTTCACATGCGTACTGCTCTATTCGCACATCGCAATCTTTAAAATGATGTAATCTAGTGTTACCTACTTATAAGGCAAAATGCGATTGCGATCATCACAATATCGCATTTCGTAAATCGTTAATGAAGTTTATAGTGGCAAGTCTTAATTACTTGTGATTTCTATGAAATACGATTGCAAGTTCATAAATTGTTTGATTGGGATATTCCAGTGGGACATTTGATCACACATTGCAATTTTTTAAAGGTGTTTCATGTTCATCACATGGGAAAAACGTGATTTGTGATTTGCGATGGCGATCCTATATTTCAGTTGTTTTAAGAGTTTTTTAAAGGAATTTCTTAGAGTTAGGTTCTATTATTCTAAGACCAAAAGTTTAAAAAGGGTCCCCATTTATATTTCTAACCTTAGCTCTTGCTATATATAAATGGGGGGGTTGTTTCACATTACAACAATTAGCGATTCACTTGGGAGAACCAATTATCTTTGAGTAATTTTCCGAAATTCCTAAAACTTTCAAAGTAATTAGAGTTATAGGAATAAGAATTACATGAGTTATAAAGTAAACAACATTTCTCTAGAATCATAATCACTTACTCAATCTATTTATTCAACTACTTTACTTTTGTAGTGGTAAAAATATAAATGTTTGTATCGATCAATAGTAAGATTTAAAGTGGTATAGTAGGTCTCTTCTATAGATTAGTTTTTTGGTGTTTACTCATTCATCATAGATAGAGCTTCTATTGCCAGCAGGTGTTTATAGCCTCAACAGGGTTATCTTTTAACCAACAATGATTCATTATCCCATTTGAAGAAATTTTCGAAATTCAAAATGATATTCACTTGCTTTGAATCTCACTTGTATCTTGTCCTTTTTTACTTTTTAATATAATCTTTTCTTTAAAGTTTCTTAAAAGAAATTTCCTAGGCTTGGTGACCTAATAATGACAATGCCATTCACTAGTTGTAACTAAACTAAACAAGCTGGCTCTTGATGAGAGCCCTCGTCCTCTGATCAATGAGATCATTGGCTATTATGCTATTTTGTAACTAAACAAGCTCATAATGAGACTTTTTATCTTCTAGGTTTCACATATTTTATAATTACACTCTGAAAAATGAATCTTTTATCATATGGGGTGAATCATTGGGGCTTTTAAGAGTTTTGGATGATAATGATAGAGTCTTAAGATACTGATCTGCAAAAAATATTTACTAGGTTAAAGATTCTTTTCTTGACTCGTAACAAAACATTCATACTCTATAAAGATAAGAGTTCATTCATAGAACAAATGTTTTCAACAAGATATAGTTTTTCCAAAGAAATCAGGTTTACTTTGGTACTCATATGTCCTAATTATTTCTTTTAACTATTACTTACTTATATAAGCGAAAAATCAGAAATATCTTCAAAGATTTTATTTTGAAAAGCCAAAAGTAAATACTACTTAACCTTCATTTTCATAAGAATATTAAAGGCAATATGATACAAAATTGGAAGAGGATATCTTCTAAGAAAAGTATTTTTTTAAGATTTTCCTATTAAGGGGAAAGGAATCTATCTTACTTGACAAGTCTTGTAAAAGAAATGTTGATTGACCAATTTTATCAATGATTTGAAAAGGCCCAAGCCATAGTCTTTGGAATTTGGTATGTTTACCTTTTTCCTCATGTGCTTTGTCCCATTTCAAAACCAAATCACCTACTTCAAAAGTTTTTTGATTGGTAGAGGTTGTATAAAAAGAGGCTTTGACTAATTGTTGATGATGGAAGTGTGTTGCTTTAGCCTTTTCTCGTTCTTCTTCAAGCTTAAGAATCTGAAATTGTCTTGCCTAAAGAGAAGACGAAGGATTTAAATCGATGAATTGCACTAGGGAAAGAGATGGGATTGGTATTTTTGTGGGAAGAACAACTTCTTTTCCATAAGCTAAAGCAAAAGGAGAAGAACCAATGGAGGCCTTCTATGTAATTTTGTGTACCCAGAGAGGAAATGTCAATGCTTTGTGCCAATTCCTATGATTTTGGTCAATAGTTGTTTTGATAATTCTGATGAGGTTTTTGCTTGTTGATTCTACTAATCCGTTACCTTGTGGATAATAGTTGGCTGAATATTTTAACTTAAAACCTCTCTTTAGAGAAAATTCTACCATTGTATTTCCAAAAAAATAAAATGCATTATCAAACATTAAAGCTGAGGGTAGGCCAAACCTGGTAATTATGTACTAATCAAATAAATCCATAATGCTTTCTGTATTATCTATATTTGGTTGGATCGCTTCTACCCATTTTGTAAAATAATCAGTAGTTGCAAGGATGTATCTATGTTGTTTGGAAGAGTTAGGAACAATCTCACCAATTATGTCTAATCCCCATTGCTCGAATGGTTGTTGGATGTTTACTGATTGCAAAGGGAATGTTGGCTTCGTTTCTCTTCTGGATTTAGTTTGAAAAGTTTTACACTTTCATGCATATTCATGTGCATCCTTAAATATTTTTGGCTAATAGAATCATACATGCAGGATTTTGTGAGCTGTGGTATTTCCTCCGAAATGTCCTCCAGCTAGTCCATCATGTAATTCCTGCATGACCTTCTCAGCTTCAGGGTTTTCCAGGCATCTTAACAATACTGAATCATAATTTTTTCTACACAATACATCATTGAATAATTCATATTGATTTGATTTCAGCCTTAAACCATGCTTTGTTTTATAATTAATATGCATAGGAGCATACATGTTCTTCAAATTAAATTTCAAATCAGCATATTGTGATTGTACATGATTGAGGATTACCTCTAATATTTGTACTTGATTACCTTGATCTTATTTTGTTGATAATTGGGAAGCTCCAGTTAACATCCTGCAAAAACCTTGGCCTCTAACAATTTTAGCTGGCCGGATTTCTACATCATATTCTTGAAGCACAGTAACCCAATTAGCTCTTTTCTCTCCTACTTCTCTTTGGATCAATAATTTCCTTACTGCAGGGTAGGGTACTACTACCTTTGTATGAGTTTAGAGAAGAAAAGGTCTGAAATGTTTCAAGGTCTTAAAAATAGCAAATTCTTGTTTCTCAACAACTGAATAATTTAACTCGGCACCTTGCAAATTGGAACTAAAAAAAGTGATGGGCACCTGGATATTTTTATCATTTAACTATGTTAAAACTCCTACATATGATGTATCAAATGAAAAAGTATATAATACAAATGGTTTGAGAAAGTCAGGAGTTGTCAAATAAGGAGCATTAATAATGGATTTTTTAATCAACTCAAGTGACTCTCTTTTGTCTTTGCCCCATTTGAAAACTATGTTTCTTCTTATCATTGCTTGTAGGGGTAGGATGATCTGTGAAAAATCCAGAACAAGTATTTTTACAAAATTAATTTGGCTTAGGAACGATTGCATGGTTTTTTTTTTTATGTGGGAGAGGAATCTTTTCCATCTCTTGGACTCTATCAAGATCAATGTAGATCCCTTTCTTGGACACTATAAACCCAAGAAGTTTGCCTTTTGGTAAAGAAAAATAAGATTTTTTGGGATTTAAGGAAATGCCATATTTCTTGCGTCTTTCAAAAATATGCTTCAGGTCACTCAAATGATTGTTCCTATCCTTTGAATAGAATGTGATGTCATCTAAGTAAATAACAATTGATTTATTAATCAAACCTTTAAAAGCAATATCCATAGCATGTTGAAATGTAGCACCTGCATTAATGAGTCTGAAAGGCATCTTCTGATAGGCATATGTTCCCCACTTGGTCCTGAATGTTGTCTTTAATTTGTCATCTGGATGCACAAGAATTTGATTATATCCTGAAAACCCATCTAGAAAAGATATTACTTCGGAACCTACAACTCATTGCAATATCTGCTCCATGATAGGCAAAGGAAAGTTGTCTTTTTGACAAGTTTTATTCAGGTTTCTAAAAGCAATACAAATCATAATATCACCATTATTTTTCTTTACAAGAACCATATTTGATACCCACTTTGAGTGTCTAACAGGGAATATTATTTTGGCTTTCAGAAGCTTGTTCAATTCAGATTTGATTTGACTCTCAAGGTTTGGTTGAATCTTTCGAAACTTCTATTGAACTGGTTTTTCATTCGAGGTCGTCAGTATGGTATGTTGAATTATAGAGATATCATATGTATTGAGATCTACGTAATCCAAGGAAAAGAAACCTTTCTATGTTTTCAACAACCTAATGAATGATATTCTTTCTTCATATGATAAGCCACGACCTAGGTTGACATTTTGAGGTTTTTCAATTGACCTTAGGTTTACTACCTCAAATCTCAAAGTAAAACTTTGAGTTTTGGAGTTGGTAACTTTCTTGAACCTATCCTTTAGATCATAGAGATATTCCATCTTAACTACAGAATTTGGGATTGGGTTTTGGTCTTGATTACATTTAATTTGTAGATCATTCTCATGTTCATCTATGAATTGTTCCTCATACGACCCTTCTGATGTAAGGAAATTAACGATATCTTCATTGTTACTGAATACTCTCCAATTTGTTAGATTATCGGGAATAGATGGCCTAAATATTAACTCTATTAAAACTTTTTCTGGATTGAAATCTTCTGAGGGTATAATCTTGGATTCCACATTAGCGAGTAAGTCAGCACTTACATTTTGCAACCTGGGATACGAAGAAATGTTAAAATCGGTGAAATGAGAAGTAAGTTTCTCGGTTAACGATTGATAATGTTTAACATGCCCAGAGACACAATGAATTGTGTTTCTTACCTACTTAACGATTATTTTAGAATCTCCGTAGACTTGAAAGTGATGCTATTTCTCCAAGTACCTCTACTTTTGTCCTCTCTAATTGAACTATGTGTACTACATATTTTCGAGGTGTAATATTCAATTTGGTGGACACAGCTCTAGGCATAATATTTGAAGAGGCTCCTAAATCAACAAGGAAATTATGAACATGTTTGTTGAAAATTTCATAAGTAAGAAGAAATGGAGGAATATTAGAAATAGATATATCACTGATTAGGACTAAGTCTGAAGGATCTACCTTGTTTGAAGATGAGGGAGGTTTTCCCATATCGTAGGCAGCCTGAGTAACTACAGTAGATGGTAAAGGAGATACAGGAACTATTTTTAACTCTCTTAATAGAATTTTCTATTTTTGTTTGAGTTTAGTGAGTTCATGTAATGAAATGTTTGCTCTAGTCTTTTTCATATCCTCCATTGTGTTATATTCCACTATATCTAAGATCACCAAGGTTTTGGAAGCATTTTGAGGATCTAGTGGAATAGGGTCAGTTTGGATAGTTTTAGATTTTTTGCTTAGTGTTTTCTCCTTTACAGGGGTACCAATATTTTCTTTCTGATTTGTTATAGACATATCAAGAGAGTTTTTACTCCTTTTGGTTACTGGCATGGCTTATGTTTCTTCTTCGGTTGGGAGGATGAAATCCCACATTCCATTTAATTCAAATTCTTCTTCTATTTTAGCTTCCTCTTTATCTCGTGAGTCTTCTTCTGCTTCTTGATTAGATTCAGCATTTGAAATAGTATTTGGCGGTTGTGATGCAGAAGAATGATTTCTTTTAAACAAGTGAAAAGGATTCTTGGGGGCAGAGGATTCAACGATCTGTCTCTTGATTTCGACCATTTCATTAGACATGGTTTTTAACACTTTCTGAAGGTCTTCAAGATTGAAAGGGTCATTTGAAGCTTTCTTTTTTGAATCATCCTTAAATGTTACTTTCTTTGACTTCCTCTCATCTGTTTGTGATCTCTTTTCTAAAGCTATAATCCTTCCTTCTACAGACAAGCCTTCTTTCATGTTTTCTACAAGGGTCACCTTATTGGCTTTATCTACAAAAATTGCAATATTAGAAGGAAGAGATGATATGTACCATTATATTTGTACATCTACTACAGGTTTTGATGCAACTAGGATTTTATTTAGAAACATGTTAAATATGGAGTTGAAGTCTTTGATCATTTCATCTCAATTAGCTTTAAGATAGAAATATCATTGATCAAGGATGCTATGGTCCTATCATCACCAAATTTTGCAAGAAATACTTCTTGAAAGGTATCCCAGTCTCTTATTGAACCTGATGGAAGGGAAAAACACCAAGATCCATCAGATCCTTGGAAGGCATACGGGAAAAGTCTAATTAAAACATCTTCATGTGCAACTACATTAAGATTCATGGATAACATAAAGTTGTTTAGATGTTCTTTAGCAGGAAGACCATCGTCAAGATTGTACTTAGGCAAGCATTTTGGGTTTGCTAGGAGCACATTTGGATTTGCAACTAGAAGAGCACTAGGATTTGTCCAAGGTTGAGCGGGTTGATTGGCCATAACTTGAGTTGGAGACTAAGAAGATGGGAAGGTCAGTCCAAAAGTAGTTATATATGGAGAAGAACTTACTACTGGGTTAGTACTAGTAGTAGCAATACTAATTGGAGAAGTGGATAGTTAAGAAGTTGTGGATTGAGTAGAAATGAATGGAGAAGCGAATCGATGAAAAGCTGATGTGATCTCATTGGTATTCGAATCAGATCTTTGCGAGGTAACTTACCTACGTCATGGAGGGATGGGCAAATCAAAAGGGGTTACTCCACGCCTTTCACTTTGCAATCTAGTTAATACACCAATTTGTTGTAATAAGGAGGTAACACTTTCTTCAGAAACTTCAAGCCTCCATGGCTTCTTGGCAAAAACGGATATCTATTCCAATCTCTGTATCAAAGAATGGACTTGGGGAGACTCCAGAGTGTAATCTGGAGAAGGTGGTCATCTTACTACTTCAGGAGATAAGAGAGATGTTTCTACAACTTCAGATTTATGATCATGAGATTTTGAATGACATCTAAAAGGTGTAGAAGTTGTGGATTGAGTAGAAGTGAATGGAGAAGTGAATGGATGAAAAGTTGATGTGATCTTGCTGGTATCCAAATTATATCATGGTGAGGTAACTTTCCTATGTTGTGGAGGGATGGGGAACTCAAAAGGCGTTACTCCAAGCCTTTCACTTTGCAATCTAGTTAATACACCAGTTTGTTGTAATAAGGAGGTAACACTGTCTTCAGAAACTTTAACCTCTCTGGCTTCTCGGCAGCAATGGATATCTGTTCCAGTTTCTGTATCAAAGAATGGACTTCGGGAGACTCGGGAGTGTAATGTGGAGAAGGTGGTCATGTTACTACTTCAGGAGATGAGGGAGATGTTTCTACAACTTTAGATTTATGATCAGGGGATTTTGAATGAGATCTGGAAGGTGTAGAAGTTATGGAGGGGTCTTGACTCTTATGAATTTTTTCAACTGATCTTTAGGTTTATATGCCATTCATTATCGGATGGCCCTCCTTATAGTGCCAAAAATTTGTGGCTTTATATTTCTACTGCCCCAACATGGGGGATAACCACCCGGTCCAGACCTTAAGACAACTCCTTTTCCATTTAAGGTGGTGGTTCCAACTAGGGGTAATGGGACAAGTTTCCCAATGTGGGTTTTAAGATGAGAGTGGTTGGTTCATGAGTCATTGCAATAGAATAATGATAATTGAAATGACCCATTCTATTATGCAAATCTCTAACTAGCTTATTCTAATATAAACCTGGGTATTTTTGTGTGATATGTGATCTACAAAGATATCTACTTGACATGTGACAATAAAGATCAATCATGCATAAAATAGAGATGATAAAATATAAAGATAATTTCTTTGACCAAATAGTTACTCAAAGAAATTGTATAAACAATATCACATATATGATGACTTATGTGTGAAAGTAGACAATTTCAGCTAGGCATCATACAATAATGCAATTAATGCTTAATAGAAAGAATGTATCCCATCCACAATTCATGAAAATAAAGTGTTGTCACTAATTAGACAGAAACAAAATCAATCATACAAGGTAATAAGTACCATATATGTGAAGTTCTTCTCATTTGACTAATGACATGGATCAACTCCTTTCTTTAGATCAATTTATCTCCCAAGTATACAATAGTGCATCAACAAAGTAAAGTAGCTTGATATTTAAAAGAAACGATCATGTTCCATAATTTCACCAAAGAATTCACAAACTTACAATAGTGCATTCTTTGCAAATGTTTTTGATAAGATTCTAGACCCTTCTCTAAATGCATGAGAAGGGTATAAATACTATTCTAACTAATGTGAAAAAATTGATTATATAAAAATTTCAGGAGGTTTCAAACAACCATCCTCTTAACTAGTTAACTAAATCTAAAAATAAAAAGTGGCTTGATGAGCAGAGGCTATGATGATTATTTGTTATCTACCCGCTTGTCCTTCAAATCACATATGTCAACCATCTGTTTGACTTGAGGAGGTGCCCCAAAATGTGTTCTGACCTATCCTGCGAAGATCACATCGGTGAGAGCAGGAAGCATCCATTGAGTCGAATGAAGAGAGAAGTTAAGGGTCATGATTTGGCCATGCGGCTTGACGAGGTATTGCCAATACGAATCCCAGTCGGTCTTTGCCAATTTTGCGATTGCTTACCTTCCAGTTTCTGTTTTTTCCTGCCAACTTTTATGCATATCACCTAAATCGAGCATTTCTTTTGGATTGCCTTCTCTTACCAAGTTGTTGGAAAACAGAGTGTGGTTTATAGCCTATATTATGTTCTTCGCCACCCCAGCTGATCTTGCCACTTCTAGCTCAACTTGCTTGATCCTTGTGTCACAATCCATGAAAAGGAGGTCCTTGTGTGTCTCCTCAATCTCAAGCACATTGGATTTCCTCCCATCTTATGTTTCTTTCCATTCAATGAACTTTGATATTATGGTGTGTTATAGCACCATTTACCACCCTTGGTATTTGTGATGCTTGGTTTACAGCCTAAGGCAAACCCTCCTTCCAGACTTGGTCCAAATATATTAAAAATAGTGTTTTATTCCTTGTACGCTACTTTTCCCTTCGATAAAGGCATGTACACGTGAGTTAGTCAATACCCAACCAGCGTATATGTGTTAAAACACTTAATACGTTAAATTTGCTTAATTATGGGTGGAGTTCACAGGTTTTACCTGTTGATTACCTCCTATTGCCCATGGCCTAACTATTTCCCAACTAAAAAACTAATTGGCAGAAGTATAAATATATTTTTATGGGAAGGCCTAAAGGAGGAGAAGAGATAGAGTTATTATACTGAGATTATCCCTGACCGAGTCTGATGAATCCTTGTGCCTCACACACTTCCCCAAGCTTCAGGAAATATTTGTTTCCTTGATTATAATTATTCTCCCTCTTTCTTGAGATATCATGGTGTTGGTTACGGAAGAAGATTTTTGAAGGCTAGGATAGGACAAATCTGGAGGACGGTTCCACTTGGAGCTGGAAGAAGAAGACTTAGGTGAATTCTCTCCATGTTATTTATAGCTTACTGCAATAAATGAAATGTTGTCTTGTTTCCGAAATTAACTTTGTTTATGCATCGAAGTATCTTGTAATCCATATATGAATGATGGTTTGATGTATGCTCAATCATTTGTTTATATGATATAAAGTCAAATTTCATGAATATTCTTTACTTCTATACTGCTATGTATGTTCGAATTGAATGATTTTTAGGTTTGAAGATATCAAGAGTTGTGGAGGTATGAACCTTGCAAGACCTACTCGAATGAATGAAATTTGGGTACAGTCACTCTTACGTAGTTTTATTATATAAGCATTTTTCCTTAGTTGTATGAGTATTTCTTGTTGTATTTTGCTTATGCTATGCTAGGGTTGTAAACCAAAGCCCTAGGGTACTTATTCCCATAACAGAATTGGTGACTCTACTGGGGATAACAATATTGTTATTCCTAGTTTGCGTTGTTCAATGTCAATCAGGGCTCAATCTTTGGTTTTCTTGCTGTTACAATCTTATTTGGTGTACTAGAGTCTCAAACCTTAAGTCTGATCTTTTTGATCTGGCTTTGTTTTTTAATTTTCTTGCAAATCTTTGTATACACTTTTTACTCTATTTATAGTAGTGTACACATGCTTGTTTATGTGAAGTGAACCCCCGTATATGTGAGCTTCCTATATCAGGAGTGCATGTACATGACTCTGTGCTTGAACACAGTTGTGTATACGAATTTTTGCATTGTTTAGTCTTTGTGTGGTCAATTTTTGTATGAAGAATTTCATTACTCTGCAAGCTTACTATTTCGAAGTCTCTTCCTCATTCAAATGATTTGGCCTAGGTTTGCTTTTTGAGTGAGTTTGTAATTGGTGTTTTGGCACAAAATATTTTGTTCAAAAGTTCTTGATTGTTCTGGTCCTCTAGAACAGAAGATTGTTTTTAGTTTCAGTGTCAAGCTCGATTTTTGGATCAACTTGCTTTGCTCTCCTTCATTTTTGTGGCCTTATAGCTTTTCTTGCTTTTTGAAAGTCTTTTTGACAAATTTGAAAGTATTTCCTTCCTGGCTTCATGGTCAGTTTGTCAAGCTCTTTACTGCTTTTTGGGTCGTTTAGTACAAGTTGAAGCCTTTTTGCTCAAGTTTTTATTCATTTTCAGGTTTGTAACTTGCAAAGACTCCTTGTTCTGTTTTTTCAATCTTTGAGTTTTAGTAGCATTTTGAGTGATTTCAAAACATTGTTTTGGTTGTTTCTTGAAAAACAAAAGATCTCAAAAAACTTTGTTTTTGTTTTTTTTTGCCAAGTTTGGTTTTGGTTTCTTTTGGTTTTTAAAAGTGAATTGCGATCTTTTACAATTTTTCCTTCTGGTTTGGAGAGAATTTTGTGTTCAAAATTTGTGTCCTCTTCAATACTTAAGTTGGCTCATTGATAGTTATAAACAATTTCTTTTTCTTTTTAGAGTAATTTTCTTGCATCTCCATTGTATCTTGCATTACGGTAGTTTGCATTGTTAAAGCATTAGTAGTCTTTTATTTTTTGGGTGCGTGAAGTGCATTTCAAGAAAATAAAAGAAAAAGTATTTTGCTTTATAGAAGTTTTGTAGAACCCACATAGAGATCTCTTTTCATCGAAGAACAAATGATTGCATTCATGTAGTTATTGTTTCATTGATTTATTTTGCATCATAAAAACACCATTGGTTTCACTTCCATCTCTACCCTTGACTTAAAATAACAACCATTAAAATCAATCACTTAATTAAAATAAACTAGAACTTTTGTATTGTCATCAGAATACACCAACAATTTTAGGTTTATTAGGTCCTTGGATTAGGCAAGAGGAGAGTTAACTCTCCATGGCTACTCTAAATTACAAAACATAGAAGTTTGATTAATGAACAAAACCCAATAGCATTAGGAAGAATGGGAAAGCTCCATAACTGGAAGTAAAGCACAAGGGTTAGTGAAGATAAGGATGAGAGATACCCCTTCTCTTACTTGTCACATCCTACCTCACGACTGTTCTGGTCATATTTTGATACGAGTTGGTGACCATAGTTTCCTATCCTAGGGACCACACAGGTGGCTGCGGAGGGGAATCCCTTGGTAGTTGAGGTTGACTTTGTATCACATTCAACAGTACTTCTGCAGGACATCCTTGTGAATCTTGGGGGCTTTCACCGGCAAAGGCTGTTGTCTGGAGGTTAGCGTTACTACCTCTAATACGTTTGCTAGTAGGCCTGGAGTGTAATTACTCCAGTCTATTTTCAGAAGGCCCTTGTTATTATCTTTCTCGTATTTTGGTGTTTGGTCCTAATCACTCGGAGAAAAAGTACCTGAGATTTGTTTCATTGCTAATATATTTAGGGACATTTTAGTGAGTTTTCTTTGCTCCTAGTCAGCTTAGCTTTATAATTTTTTGAGTCTTTAAGTAGATCTTTTAAATAATTCAAAGTGGTTGATTGACCATCTCGACGATCTAGGAGACTTCGTGGGCTATCACCTATGAGTTCGGAGCCTTCTCCTAGAAGGTGTAGGAGTGATTCTTCTAGTGGTTTTCAACCAGTAGTAGTAGGCACATCGAATATTGATCCTCTGCTTGGGGGAATTAGTTCACAAGATAGACCTGGTACCAGTACAGAGTTAGATAGGAACACACCAGTTCTTTCTCAATTACTCTTCCAGTCGGAAGATAATATCGAAGGTGAAGAGCTTTCAGAGTCGGTTGCGGCTCCAAATTTTCCTCTTCCTCCTAATCATTCAGACATTTTGTTATACATTGGAACTCCAACAAATAGGCCTTCAAGCCTAGTTTCGCATACATCTATTCCTTCGATGACCATAACTGGAAGCATGGCATCTACGACGAGTGTTGCAAGCATGCATAGTCCCATATCTGTACAAGGGGGAGGAACTATTTCCATCCCCTTTATTACTCCCAACATGAATATATTTGGGTCTACTTCCATTCCATCAATGAGTGGAAGTTCTCAAACTACTACATCCAGTTTTTTATTTTTCCCTTTTGGAATGCCATCTCAAGGGATTCCTTCAGTTCCTTTGAGCATAGCATCGGCCGCCTCTACATCCATGATGAGTGGCTCGGCTTCTTTTCAGGGTTTCCAATTTGGAAGTGGTCATATATCACTTTCAAATCCGGTAGTAGGGTCAATTCATTTTCCTTTTACAAGTCAAGGTAGTAACCCCTTCTAGATTTGGACAAACCCTAGAGTTAATGGGATAGAAGCTAGGAATCAATTTTTTGGCCAACAAGGGAATGTGCCATATTCTTCAGTTTATTCATTTCATAGTTTTCCACCCTTTGCTAATGCATGGAATCCTTATCAGGGGTTGTCAGCTCCTTTCAATACTTCTTTAGGGGGTAACTTCACTGGTTATGGAGGATTTTCGGAACGAGTTGGTCAAACTCTGAATTTTTCTAGACCACAAGGACCGCCTTTTGGTTCTGTAGGCTCTATGAGTTACTTTGGGAAACCTAGTGCCTTTCAAAATCCAGGTCATTCTTTTTAGACCTTTAAGAACCCCGCTCGCTCTGGGTGGAATTCCCAAGGTCCCCCACGACTTCCTTTTCTGACCAAGCTTAATTTTCCAGAATTAACTAAATTGATTAATGATCCAATTAGGTACAATCTAGCTTGGCCTTCGGTACTGACTAAACTTCCCTTGGATATTTGAAAGTTCGAAGGGAAGAGTGGTCAAGACCCGGGAGACCATGTGACCACATTTCAATTATGGTGCTCATCCAACTCCCTAATAGATGATTCGATCAGGTTGAGGTTATTTTAGTGCAACTTAACCAGAAATGTGGCCAAATGGTATATAGAGTTGCCAGGGGGCACCTAATCTTCTTGAACCATTTTCATTTTCCTGTCTGCTATGAATTTGAAACGGAACTTTTGGTTAACTTTCAGCAAGACACCACAACTCACATTTCAGATCACATCCAGGAATGGATAAGGATAAAAAGGCTCATCAAAGCTTAAACTCTGTTATAGGGAATAGTGTCCACTCAGATGCTGCTATTCCCACTAAGACTGGTAGCTATCTTAGAAAGAAACAAGTAAAATCTACTTTCATTTTCCTTTATGAAAATAGATAAGAGTGGAACCAAGGAGAACAACCTTAGTCTTGCGCTTGATTTCCTTGTTTGATTCCTCTCCTTCCTGATAGAGCTTCGTCGCTTCTTCTTCATCTGCCCAGCTTCAAAGAGCACCTGTGAAATCATAGAAACATACTACTATCGAAGAACAAAGATCTATATTCATAAATAACACAGGACCAGATGTGTGTTAACCATACAAATGCATATATAAGTAAACATACAAGAATATGGAGGAAAAACTTGAATAGCTTTATTAAGATGAAAAGTTGGAAGAGGATTACAACCATATGTTCTGACCTAGCATCATCCTCCAGCTAGAAATCCCTTATTCACCTCAAGTAAAGCTTACATCACCCAACACTATGAATATACACCAGAAAACCAACAACACTTCTCTACAAGATACAAGATTCCAGCCCCTAGATCTCTGTGCTGAGGGATCCATATATAGATGATTGTAGGGAGGTGAGTCATCTTTTGGGGTCTTGATTAGTGTCCTCTCTCTGATAGTTCGTGCTTCCACTTGGAGAATGATGATCTCTTACTCATCCTTGGTCGAAAACAGAGAGGCAAGTGTCAGAGGGGAAGCTTCTAGAAGATTCCATGATCTTCCACCTCCCATTTTGTCCCTGCTATTTGTCCATTCCCGACCATCGCACCCTACAGAGGAGCCATTCAGTACACATTGCACCTTGTACACTGGGAAGGTGATATGCATCGCACCCTCTGCACTGGGTTTTCAATATGGTCTAGTTTTGACCATTTATGAGCAGTTTTTAGTGGAGAACTTCTGGGAGATGATGTAATCAACCGACCTTGTTTCTTTAGGTAGTGAAGCAACACTTTTAGGGACATTTATGATTGGGGTTGAAGTGCCCAAAAATGTCTATAACACTTGGATTCCCCAGTCTTCTATGCCGTAGCTAGTGTTCATCATTCTTGCTTAAATATCATTGTTGTTGTCCTCCTTTGAGGATGTATAAATTATTTGGAGTTCTTATGCCTTTGATCACTGTTTCTCCTGTATCAAGCTCACGAACAATGCGTCCATTTGATCGGAAGATAACTTCATTTCCTTGATCACACATTTGACTGACACTTAATATACTATGCTTCAAGCCATCAACATACATGACGTTTACAGCCTTGACCTTTTCTTTCAAAAGAACAGAACCTTTACCTTTTATAAGTGTAGGGGTATCATTTCCAAATGAGACCTTTTCTTTTTCTAAGGCACTATATGATTGAAGTTTTTCTTTATCACCTGTCATATGTTTCGAGCATCCACTGTCGATGTACCATTGATTTTCCTATCCTTCCGCATATAAGGCTATCCCACATCTTTTTGGTAGTGGTTCTTTCTTTTTCCATGTTTTGGAACTCAATGAAGCTTGCTCCTTCTGAATTGTTTGTCGAAACCTACTCTTGCATTCAGAATCTTCATGAACGAAGTTGTTACAAATAGAACATTCTATTTCATTCTCAAGAGTAGAAAAGTTATTGTAAGTCCTTTTCATGATCCTAGTCATAATCCTTTGCTTTTTTGCTTCTCTAGTCATGATAGTCTTGTAGGCAACACATTGAGCCACTTTGTGACCAAAGTTATGACAAGAGAAACATTGGCCATTGAAGAAATTCCTGTGATTATCAAACCTACTGCCCAAATGATTATAGTTTCTATTGGCATCCATTCTTGAGGTAAATTGAGAATGATTTACCTGTGGTTGGTTGTAGCTCTTGTTCATCCTTGAAGTAGATGGCCCCCGATTTACCTGGTAATCTTTGTTCATTCTTGAAGTAAATTGTCCCTGATTTACCTGGTGATCCGCATTATGCTTTGGCTGTTGATTGTGAACTTGTTCACTTCTCCTTGCTGCATCAAGATAACATTTGGAAGTGGATGGCTTTGGTGCTTGAGACGTTTCTTCAGTATATCCAAGACCTGTCTTGATTAGAGGACAACGCTGCACTTTGATAATCTCATCTAACGTTTCAGATCCTTTAGCAAATTTAAGGTTAAGAGTTTTTGATTTCTCAATATCTTTTCTAAGTCCCAGAATTTCACATTCTAACTCTTCATTGTGTTTTTCTCTCTCAGCAAGTTGGAATGTCAGAGTATCTATGATCATATTCTTTTCCTCTAAACAAATTTTGAGTTTAGAAATTTCTTCATAAAGACCTTCTTCATCTATAGAATCCAAGAAATTATCATCTTCAAAAGCCATCAGAAGTCTATAATCATTACGTTGTTCATCTTCATCACTATTTGAATATCCATCACTGTCTTCATGAGTATAATAGCTCTTCTTACTTACATTCTGTTTTCTATTCCATCTAACAGGTTCCTTACCTTTGTCAAGTTTATCTTTATGAGGACACTTGGCAGCATAATGACTGGCTCTTCCACAAGCAAAGCATTTCAAGGGCAACTTACCTCTAAATCTTCTAGTTCTTCATTGAAGGTTCTTGACAAAATTTGATTCTTCCTCTTCTACTGACATATGTCCTAACTCATTGTAATCTCCTTTTCCTGAGGCTTTGAATGCAACTTCTCTCCTATTTGATGGTCCCCCTTTTCTCATTTCGTAAGTAGTTAGGATTCTATGCAGTTGTGACATGGTAAGGCTCTGTAGATTCTGTTTTTCTTCTATGGCAGAAACTTTTGAATCAAACTTAGGAGACAAAGATCTTAGTACCTTTTCTACCAAAACAACTTCTTTTATTTCTTCACCCAAGTTTTCCATACAATTAACAATCTCATCTATACGAAGGAAATAGTTAGCCACGCTTTCATCATTGTACATTCTGAGATTTTCATATTGAATTCTAAGAGTTTGTAGCTTTGCTCATTTTACCTGTTCATATCCTTCATAGCTCAGAACGATCTTGTCCCATATTTCTTTTGCGGTTTTAAGCTGCATAACCTTCACGAATTCTGATTGAGATAGACTCCCTAATAGAGTATTGACAGCCTTTACATTTGTTTCATACTGCTTCTTACCAACCGTATCAGTAGGAGTTGGTGATGGAAATGTGTATCATGTTTCCACAATATCCCAAACTTTTGTACCAAGAGATTGAAGATAGGTAGTGATTCTTACCTTCCAATAGACGAAGTTGCTCCCATCAAAAATTGGTGGCCTGATTGATGCTTCTTTTTCATAGTTTCTCATTATGATAGATCTTCCTTCAAGCGATCAAGCTTCTTCTAAAGGACCTGCTCTGATACCAATTTTTAGAAATAATACTGAGAGGGGGGGTGAATTAGTATTATCAAATCAATAAAACTTTTTCATTCAGATTTATATATGCTACTTTAGTCAAGGAAAACCGCGTGTATACACAACTGTATGTAATGAAACAAGCGTATATCCAGTAACTTATGAATCAGTTAGTTTCTTATTAATGTGTGCATCAGAACATTATGAATAGTAAACAGGAGCAGTAAAACAGAACAGAGCAACACACATGAACACCAAGATGTAAGGTGGAAACCCAATGTGGGTGAAAACCACCTGTTGCAATATGTCTCTATATTCCTTTAAATTAGAAGCTTCTTTTTACAATGATTTTGTACTGGTGCAGTCTTATACCAATACGTAGGCTGTTACCTGCAGAAGGCTACTATCTTCTCTCGTTCTCTAACTTCTTTTGGAAGGGAGTTACAACCCCCTTAGCTCTTGTACTAGCTGAAATACTAGTACGTAGGTGCTGACCTACAGAAGGCTACAACCTTCTCTTTTCTTCCAGGGACCACGTTTCATAAATTTTCAGTCTGGATCCATGAACATCAAACAAACAATAATTATATGTGCATCAACCAATCTCCTTTCCACAAACAACTATTGAATCAACCAATAACTTCTCAGAATGTTGTAACCAGAAAACAGTACGAGTAACCAGACACTAATTCTCAACCCAGAACACTGCAACAGTAAACAGAAGCAGCTAAAGCATATTTCATGAGACATATGCTATTTCACAGTGTAGAAACCTGTGTACATACGCAGCTGTATCCAGACCAACCTGCGTATATGTTGTCTTCTCTTGCTTAACCTGCGTGTATACGCGCCTCTGATGCGTCGAACTTGCATACAAATCTATAAAGACAATTTTCCCTTTTCAAGTATTCAAACATCAGCTATACCCTAATTATTAGATTTATAGATTAAAATAGGTGCCAAATATAACAGATCAGAAACACACAAAGATACTTCTCTTAAACCCTTGAGATGTGACTCTTCAATAGAACTTATCCATCTTTTAGTGGTCGGGTTCCTCCTTGGTTTTGATCCAGCAATGCACCATAAACCAATCACCAGTGTTCCAGATCTTACTCTTCTTAAGATATTCATTTCTTGAATCGATACCCTTGCCAAATGATCTCCTTCCCTTTTTATAGACTTAGGCCTTACTCAAACCATGTTCCAAAACTATTGAGAACCAATACCAGGGACCCAATACCTGGGTTCAATACTTTGCATGCAATACCAAGGACCAAAACCATAGGTTCAAATATGTCGGACTCAATACCATGAACCAATCATAAGTTTTGCCACATGTACGCGCTTTTTCGCGCATGAAAGTGCATGCATATGCATACGCGACTTTTGATCAACAATCCCGTGTGTATACGCGACTTTGTTAAGGGTAAACTGCGTATACCTCATTTTATTTCATTCTAAGAGCCTGAACTGTGATCTGCCATTTTGAGTGAGTTGCCATCAAGGACAACACCTGTGCCATAGAGCCAACCCTGTGTCATAATGCCAATAGATTTGGGAAGCCAAAGATGTGAATCACAAACAAGTATGATGGGCAGGATGATTCGCGTACGCATTTGGCGAAATGGGCCTACGCTTATGGAGAGAAGCCCCAACTTGAGTGGGTGCACTTGTTCTGTCATACCCTGGATATTGTCCCCATGAATTGGTATATAGAAACAAAGCTCCACCATGAGACAGGTGAATGGGATATCCTACACGAAGGATTCATGATGACATTCAGTTTTAAAGATGGGTTTGACAGTATTTATGAAGCGCTACAAGAGGTGACAACACCCATATTTTGGATACCACAAGATCCTTTGGACCTGATTCAGCCTGAGTGGGCTACTCAGCTAAGTCACATGCTAGAATGCTATAATGTGACCGCTGAAGGAGAAGATGAGGACCCGAGAATAATTAACATTCCAGAAATAGAAGGTCACCGTGAGGTTAAAGGACCACAAATTGAGAACCTTGATATAACCGCATTGTTGAAAACGAAACAAGTAAACATTGGTATGGAGGCAGAACCCAAATTCGCGAATATTAGAGACTACTGGGATGACGCGATGGTGGATAAGGTCGTTAAATTGCTCCGTGAAGAAGATTTTTTCCCTACAAAGTTTACAAATCTGAAGGGGATAATCGGGGACCTAGGTATAATGAAGATTACATTGAAGCCCAATGCGAAGCCAGTTAAGCAGAGACCTTACCGTTTGAACCCGAAATGTAAGGAAAAATTCCGCTTAGAGCTAGACAAGATGCTCATGGCATGAATCATTGAGCCTCTGGAGGAATCTGACTGGGTAAGCCCAATGATGGTACAATAAAAGAAGAAGAAGGATGAATTAATGATATGTGTGGATCTCAGGAAGCTGAATGACACTTGTGTACATGATCCTTTCCCAACTTTGTTCACTAATGAAGTGTTGGACAATGTAGGTGGCCAAGAAGCATATTCATTTACTAACGGGTTCTCAGGGTACCACCAAATAAAAATCGCATTGGAGGATAGGAGAAAGACAACATTCATGATTGAGTGGGGTTGCTTTCAGTACACCATAATCGTTTGGATCAAAGAATGCACCTTCAATCTTCTGACGTGTAGTTGTGGCTATGTTCATGGAATTTATTCATAAGATCTTGGAGGTATATTTTGATGACTGGACCATGTTTGGGCTGGTTAAAAGCCATGTAGCAAGCTTGCGCCTGGTGCTGGATATCTATCAAAGATACCAGATCGTGCTCAATCTCAGGAAGTGTCTATTTTGTGTTCCTTTTGAGAACCTGTTGGGGCATGTGGTTTGCAAACAAGGACTAATGGTAAATCTCGCAAAGATAGAAGTGGTATTGAACTTGGAAGCATCGAAGAGTGTGAAGCAGCTACGCACTACCTTGGGACATACGGGATATTGCAAAATTTTTATCAAAGGGTATACCTAGATCACCATGCCTATGGAGAAACTATTGAAGAAGGATGTCACATTTTGCTGGAATGACGACTGTAAGAAGAGATTGGATATATTAAAAGAAAAGATGGTCACTGTGCCGATTCTAGTCTTCCTAGATTGGAAGAAAGAGTTTCACGTACATGTCAACACATCATGTATAACGCTGGTTACATTACTGACACAGGATAAGGGAGAAGGCTTGTACCATCCTATTACATTCACAAGCCGAAGACTATCCAAAGTGGATAAGAACTATTCCACCACCGAATGCGAAGGGTTGGCTATGGTGTATGTGCTCTAGAAGTTTAGGGACTACTTGCTGGGAGGCCATTTTAAGATGTACACAGATCACTCCACACTAAAGTACCTAGTCAATAACCCTGTGTTGGGGGGGAGAATCTGCCGATGGTTGTTATTGTTCCAGGAATATGAATTTGAAGTTATTGTGAAGTCTGGACAACTGAACACGGGACCAAAACATCTATCGCGCATCGAAACAAGGTAAGATCCCACTAATTTGGAGGAGAGATTGCTTGACGTGTAGCTATTTGTAGTGCATGTAGTGGATGGCTATTTTGAGGATATAACGCATTTCCTAATGATAGGTACTGCATTGGAAGGGTACACTATCCAACAGAAGAAGGAATTAATGGTGTGTACGACAAATTTCTCTGTCATTGTTGGGCATCTATAGAAGATGGGGACTGATGAGATATTGCAATGGTATATACCTAAGTTTGAAAGAAGTAGCATCATCGCAGACACTCACTCATGGGGGTGTCATGGGAGGACATTATGCAAGAAGAGAAATTGCGTAGAAGATTCTACATGCAGGGTTGTGGTGGCCAACCCTCCATCAGGACTTAAAGCATATTGCAAGGCATGTGATGTGTGTCAAAGGACTAGCAGGCCATCATGGAGGGATGAGATGCCTTTGAATCCACAGATGACATTGCAACCCTTTGAGAAGTGGGCGATAGATTTTGTGGGACCCATTCAACCCCAAGGAAAGATAGGAGTAAGGTACATTATCACCGCGATGGATTATTTGACTCGTTGGGAAGAGGCACAACCTGTGAAGGATTGCATAGGTGCGACCACTACAAAGTTCCCCTTTGAGCAGGTACTGATGCGGTTTGGCTGTCCAAAGATCTTGATGATTGATTGTGGTACATACTTCTTGAATGAGATGATTAACACACTGACAAAAGAATTTTAGGTATACCACCAGAAGAGCACACCTTAGGTCTTGCAGGCTAACGGGATGGTGGAGGTGTTCAACAAGCTGCTCTAAAATACGCTGACCAAGGTTTTCAATGCTTAGCGAAGTGATTGGGACCTACACATACTTGCAGTACTATGGGCTTATCGAACGAAATGCAAGAAGTTGACTAGACAAACCCCCTTTAGGCTTGTCTATGGTGTTCAAGTGGTAATGCCTATGGAATTTATTGTGCCTAGTCTGCACATATCAGTGCTCATAGGTATGAAGGATCGTGAAGCCCTGGTGGAGAGGCTCACACTACTGGATGAACTTGAGGAAGAGATGTTTTTTTCCTAGATTTCACTAGCAGGTCCAAAAGCAGCACGAAAAGGCATGGCATGATCGACACATTAAGCTGCGCTCATTTAAGGTAAATGATCCGGTTTTGCTATATGATAGTAAGTTTGATAAATTTCCAGGGAAGTTTAGAATGCACTAGTTAGGGCCCTATGTCATTAAGGAAATTATCGATGGAGGGGCGGTACAACTGGTCAAATTGAATGGAGAACCCTTCCCAGGAAAAGTGAATGGCAGTCGCTTAAATCCATACATCAGTTGTCCGACCATGTGATTAAATGAAGGTAGCACAATCTTAGCACTCCAGCAAGCTGAAAGGAGGCATGAGACCATAAACTACATTTCCTAGGTTGGGGAGCTACGCGATTGGAGGATGATGTGAAGCAAGGAATTGTCATAGGGTCTGCGGTAGTGTAGCGGGAGCTGTGCTACCCGTGGAGAAATCACGCAGGTCGGTCGGAAAGTGACTCTTACAGTCACTATTCATGAAAATATGGTAGAAGTGCAGCCAAATGGAGTGGGCGGCGAACATTTAAGACAAAAGTTATGGCTCAGATGCTTGAAAATTTGCCACCAACCTGACATTAATGAACCGAATTTGGGGGGAACGCTCGAATTTGAATTCAAAATGCCCTATAAATTACAAGTGGTATTCCAGCAAGAAACACTTGGCATTTTGAGAATTGAGTTTTTGAGTTCTCAGGCGCATATGAATCGTGAGAAATACAAGCTTCTGATAGCTACTAAGGTATTTGAGATTTTCCGCCGGAAACACAGGAATTCTTGCATAAAATCATGTCAACACCCCCATAAATTATAAATTCTGAAAAGGTAGTAGAGGAGACGGCACAGGAAATGGAAAGAGAGGCAGAAGTAGCTGCTGCAGAAGTGGCCGAAGTATTAGCGGAGGTCCCTAAATCTCCGAGAATGCCAAGACCAAATCCAACCATAACTAAGGAGACCATGAAGGACAAGAAGGGAAAGAATCCTACCATTCTGGCGCGTGCATCGCCAAGGAGAAACCCACCAAAGCCCACTGCATAGGAGAAAGGCAAGGAAATAAACCTAGAACCAGAGGAGTAAGATATCGAAGCCATCTCGATGGATGATGAGGATGTGGGAACGAAAGTGGAGGAGGATGAAGCTAAGGGCGCAGACCGTACTACTCGGTTTCTGGGGTATGTCCCTCTATGCAATCCTAAGTCCAAGGTACCAAAGGAAATCGATGAGAGTAAGACTCCCCTACAAATCCCTCTGCTGCCGAACAAAATTATTTTCGACGGTCTGCAAATGGCATGAGTACCGATACTGAAGCTTGAAGACTAGGACTTAGCAGACCATGATAAGTTCCCACACCTGGCAAATGAGCAGTTGATGCACCGCATCATAGATACAAATACAAAAGTGACCGCATTGGAGCCACAAAGGTGGCTTAAGGGAGTAGAAAAGGCAGGGTTGCTCAACCTACTTTGGGTGTCGCACTATAACCGCACCCCAGTGATAATTTTGGTCATCAAGCAACTACTATGCTTGGTGCATGATGGGTGTCTATGGCTAGACGAACTGATACCCATCATAGATAGGGTTATTCATCAAATAACGTGCCTATCGTATACAAGTGAGAATCCATCGATGATCTTTGGTGGAAAGGGTGGTGAGCAGCCTCTCACAAAGTCAATGAAGGAAAAATTCAAGCTGGTGAAGAAGCCACGTGGGTACGCTATCTCCAGCATCTACGACCCTACTGTGAAGGTAGCCACACAGATCCTTGTAGGGAAGGCAATGCAGAAGTGTCGCACCGATGAGGTGTCGGCGCCTATCGTCGCGCTCGCACAACAGTGCGCTGAAGGAGTCTAGTTTAACTAGTCGGACTACCTTCACGAAGGGTTCCTAGTGAATTACTGCAAAGAACAAGAGCTCAGAAAGAAATTCCACTACACGTGGCTCTTGCTGCCGATTTTGCTAGTAGCATGGGAGCTACGAGAGGACATCCCATTCCCTTCGGTTATGCCAAACCTCCTTGAAGCACCAAAGTACGCTTCGCTGTGGGTGTCCAAGGATGTGCAGCGAGTCCAGGATAGTAAGATCTTCTGGACCTTGATGGAGATGAACATCAGGATGGCCATCAATTGCAAGCCATGATTGTTGCCCACGGTGTATGCCAACCTGGAGGACTATGCCGAGTTCAAAGCTGATTTCCATCGAGCATCAATCAGGGCATGGAAGGACCCTATGCAGAAGTGGTACAACTTGCCATATCTAGCCACATATGACACCATTGATGTGGTGCTTGATCAATTTCCAACGGAGTGGTGCACTGCCACGAACTTGGTGGTCAGCGAGAGAAAGTCCGCCGCAAACAAGAAGAAGGAGGAGGCCAAGCTGAAGATGGCACAACTGGTCGGGAAAAAGAAAAAGGAGGCCACTGATAAGGCCCAGGTGGAGCTTGCATGAAAGCAGATAGGTGGGACATAGCGTGGCTCTGACAAAGGTGTGAGGTCACCTTCACCTGAGACAAAAGAAGAAGAAATAGAACAGAACAGCGCAAACACTCAGTAGACGTCCGCCCGCATTAAGCGCCCAAGAGAGTTGGAAAAAGGAGGGTCCAGGAAGAAATCAAAGGCAACGAAGACCTCATTGGACCCTATCACACTGACAAAGGGCGACTGACATGATATCGATGGCATAGTTAGGGATGTCAATGCAAAGGCCCTATAGCAATTTAAATAGCAACAACATATCATACTAGGGGCCATCCAGACCAGGTTGCAGGAGTTGCAGACCCACGCATCGTAAGCTGACATAGTGTCTACCAGCTTGTCTGTCAGAACTTTAGAGGCTATCGATATGTTGTGCTTGAAGGCTTCCAGTGCGATAGTGCTGCTAGAGGGAGTACTGACCATGGAAAATGAGGCTAATAGGCCCACTATTAGCACCCTGAAGGGAGTTGGTCTGAACCTAAGAGTGCTTCCGCACAAAGAACTCCACCTCTTGCAAGATGGATTAATTGTAAAACTGAGGGCATGAGAGCACCGCGCCCTCTGGATAATCAATGAACAATGGATCAACAACGAGAAGATGGCCCTCCAAAGAAATGCTTCCATTGCCGCTGAGACTGAGGGGACTAATCAAAGCAAGAGGATTATGCAGGTCATTGAGGAGGCATGCCAAATGGTCCTGGAGTTAGCCATTCCAGAGGAGGAGCTAGTCAAGGTACGCATCTGAAAGTTTTCCACAAGGATGCGTAACACTCGCACTAATATGGCACGGGTTCAATTGGAGTTGAACCTACAAATTACCAAGCAAAAGTTGAGGGCCTAGCCTTCAACACCACCAGAAGTAAATGAACAGTCAGTGACCACTATCACAGAGGTAGTAACAACGGTGGATAGTGCAGTAACAGACTACACGCAGTTGTTTAAGCATTCATTTGAGGTCCTGACAAGCTTGCAGGAGGACCCCAATATACAAAGGCTAGAGATGGAAGCGTGCGAGCTACAATAGCACTACGCTGAGGTTAAGGGCACAATGCGAACTGTCGCGCTGACACAGAGGTTAGCCAAGCTGCAGGAGGCCAAGCAGCTGAAGGAATAGGTGGATGCAGTGCTGCACAAGGAAGAAGTGTTGAAGGTGAGACTAAAGCCCTGGCTAGAGGAAGCTTACGCAGTCACAAGAAATATTGAAGGCAATCTTGCGACTTTTCAAGTGACGCAATAAAAAATTCAGGCTGACAGCATAGGAGTAGTGAGCGAGCAGACAGTGGAAGAGCACCTACCGAGTGACTCGAGGGTGAGTCACGATGTTTGTGTTGGGGGATTGTTGGGAGTGGGATCCCCCAAGGATATTTTTGGGGATAAAAGCCCATGTTTGAGTCAAATTTTATAATAAGATTGTAAAAGCTCTACATTTTGTGGTCGCAGAGCACGAAGGTGTCATGTGTCATAAAGGGTAGTCTATCCTTAGTTTTGTAAAGTAAAGTCATCTATAAGAGATCTACCCATGGTCCACGGACCATGGGATTGTATAAAATGAGCTAAGATCTAAGTAGTTTTAAGGAGATACAATATAAGAGAGTCGTAGCTTTGAAGTAAGAAATCTAAGTCTTGGGTTGAAGCGTAGGTAGAGGCTTTGCAGCTAAGTGTGCAAAGGCCTAAGGGTAAAAGTCCACAACTGAGTGCGTGGACCCCTGCAACTGTGTGTGCAGGGTGGACAGAGTTTGTAAGAACTTGGAATATATTAATAAAGAAAGATATTCTGCCATTTCTGTGTTTTTGTCCTGTTGATGCATCTTGATATCTTATGTATGAATTTCCTTTTATTATGCTTATATGATGCACAAATGAATACAAATACCTTGGATAACTGAACACGATCAAGGATATTTGTTTACGCAGTGTTAAATTTAATTATATAGTAAGATAACTAAGATACATAGAGTAATTCAGGAATCTGCAAGGATTGTTGCCCTAGCAGTGCGAAAGAACCTGCGTAGAAGGTTAGGGCTGCACGAAGGTTGTTTTTACCCTTTCGTAGAGGTATTGAAGGCTGGAATAGAGGGTTCGTCTTGCAAGCCCTAGAGCGAAGCAACCTGTGCGAAGGTAGTGATAGAGGAAATCAAACAACACCACAACCATCTCAGGGTGCAGAAACTTGGTTCCAACATCCCCCCATACTGCCTCGAGTGAGACTTCAGTCTGCACTTCGCGGGTTGACGCCGAAAGGACCAGTAGTGTAGGGATTTGTTTGGATAATTAACAATGAACCTAGGTTAGGGCCGCTCAAGCCAACACCTTGGCATGACTAATACATATGGAAGTATGCCAAAGTAACACTAAGTGACAATGTTATTCATATAACAATAATGTTGACAATACTAGATTGCAGAACCATGTGATAATAATTTTATGTAAGTGACTTTGGCATATGAGTGTGACAAGAGGATTGGATAGGGTTCTCTTACAACGACAAATTGTTGTGATATGAATCTCTTATGAATGACATATAATAAGCTAGGGTATTGTTGAATAGTGATATTACATGACTTGACATGTATACCTAATGCCATATTGCTAGGGTTTGTAGAACATCTACAATTTTTTGACATGTATTACCATTGTTGATATGGTTTCAATCATAATACAACATTGATATTTCGAACAAAACTATAATATTTTTTGGGATTGGCAAAAATATTATATTAGTGATGATGAATATCTTGAAATTGATGTATGAAAATTGATTTAGCATATGAAAACAATATGTAATAGTGAAACAATGGTGATTATATGTATAACAATTCTGACAGTGTGTGTAGGAGCAGTAGTCGCACTAGTAGCAGTGAGAGTGACATTAGTAGAAAATGAAGCATAGTATTGGAATTAAGAGCTAGGTTTTGATGTATAAAGTGAGCAGAGATAGAATTTATCGACATATTTTTTACAATTATTTTGTATTGTAGCTTCCTTGTATCTATCTTTTAGCACAAGTGGATCCAGTCTGAAAATTGTGAAATGTGGTTCGACAACTAATCAATGTGGTAGGGTGGTGCAAGGAAGTGGAGTAGAGTTTCCTTTAGGTTGGATCCTTCGAACACTTCAAGGTGATAGGGTGGTTCGAGGGAAGGTTGTATCTTATATAGGGCATTAGAGCATTCGTCCAGTAGTAGCTGGAAAACAGGGTGTTGGAGCATCCGTCAAGTTGGAGCCTGAACACAAGGGCATTGGAGCACCATTCAGGTTGCAATTGGTAAATAGGGTAGAGGATAATCCTAAATTTTGGATAACCCTTCCAGTTGCAACTGGTAAATAGGGTAGAGGAGCATCATACAAGTTGGAGCCTCCTTCAGTTGAAGCTGAAAAATGATGTAAATATTTTAAAGACAAATATTAAGAATCGTTCGATGGTTTTTGTCTTGAAGGGATTTCCACCTAAAAATATCTGTCTATTGTATTTATTGTTGTGCATCATTGAATGGTGTTAATGAATTCATATATTTATCTGAATATAACAACAATTAATGCTCTATGAAGTTAAAAATATACAAATTGATAAGAAATACTTATTCACCTCCCTCTCATTGTTGCTGGAAATAATACTGAGAGGGGGGATGAATCAGTATTATTAGATCAATAATTTAATTTTAAAAACTGATTTGTATATGCTACTTCAGCTCAGAAAACTAGCGTGTATACACAACTATACTTAATGAAACCAACGTATATGCAAAGATCTTTTGATTTACCCAAATTATCATGTAGTGAACTTTAATCAGTATATCAGCAATTCATTAGACAGTGGAGTAAGAGCAGAAGAAAGCATCACACATAAGCAACACACATAGACACCAGGATATAATGTGGAAACCCAATGTGGGTGAAAACCACCTGTTGCAATCGTCTCTGTCTTCTTTTAATAATAAGAGAATTATCTTTTCAATTTTTGTACTGGTGTAGCCTTATACTAGTACACAGGCTTCTACCTGCAGAAGGCTACAACCTTCTCTCGTTCTCCACCTTCTACTTGAAGTGAGCTACAATCCCCTAGCTCTTGTACTAGCTGAATGTTTACTAGTATGTAGGTGCTGACATATAGAAGGCTACGACCTTCTCTTTTCTTCCAGGGACCACGTTTCATAAATTTTCAGACTGGATCCATCAATAACATCATTCAATCATCAAATATATCTGCATCAATCAATCTCCTTTGAACCAACCACACTGAATCACTCTAACAACCCTTCAATCTAATCTTTTAGAATGTTGTAACCAAAACCCAAGCCAGAACCTAGAACACTGCAACAGAAAACAGAAGCAACTAAAACATATTTTATAAGGTATATGCTACTTCCATGTGTCGAACCTGCATGCATACGCGCTTTCCCCAGGGCGAACCTCCGTACAGATCTGCAAATCAAATTTATGATGTATACGCTATTTTTATATACAGAACCTATGTGTATACATGCTTTCCTCAAGGCGAACCTGTGTACAGATATGTAAATGATGATTTAAACATTACAATAATTCCAGACTTCAGACATACCCAGATCATCATATTTACCGACTATAACATGCACTAGATATTCAGATAAAGATAATTCACTTCAAGCCTTAAGATCCTGATACATCATTAGATCTTATCCTTCATCAAGCGTTAAGGTTCATCTTTGGTTCAAATCCAGCTATGCACCATAACCCAATAACCTACATACTAGATCTTACTCTTCATCAGATATGCAATGCTTGAGTGCCTTGGCCTAATGATCTTCTCCTCCTTTTATAGTCTTAGGCCTTACTTAATACCGTGGACCAAAACCACTTAGGACCAATACCTTGGACCAAATACTTAGGGTCAATACCTCATACCATATACCTTGGACCAATACCATGGATCAAAATATCATGGACCAAAATACCATGGACCAAATACCTTGGACCAAAACTTAGTTTTCCAAGATATACATGCCTTTCCTTCTGTGAAAGTGCATGTGTACGTATACGCAACTTGTATACAGTGAACCCATGTGTATACACGACTTGGCCAATGGTGAACTTGCGTAAACCTTTCTTTCTTCATTTTGTGAAGTCTGATCTGTAACTCTGTGTTGTTAACCTGCTGAACTATGATCTGTCATTTGAGTGAGTTGCCATCAAGGACAACACCTGTGTCATAGTGCAAAATTTGTGTCAAAATGCCAACAATCTCCCCCTTTGGACTTGATGGCAACACCAAGTCACTCTTTCCCTTTGTCATCAAGGGCAAAGGGTCATGCTCCCCATGAGTACATGCTGAATTCTCTGATATGCTAAAGTGTGTTGATTGAGCTCCTATGATTGAGTCCATGCTCCCCTGAGCACAAGCATGGATTGAAAAAAGATAACATGACTCTATACACATATCATCAATGACTTTCCTATCAACAAAGACTCATACATACATTCATCTCCCAATCAAGTGGGGATATACAAAATTTGAATCATCCTCCCAACCAAGTGGGGACATACATGAGTGAAATATAGCAATTATTACATCATCCTTCCCATGCATAGTGGGGTTACAAAGTACATCAGGGACTCATCAAAAGACTACAATAGACAGAGACAAATTATTACATCATGGGCCTTTATATGACATTTATATCAAAGACCAAATTTCTAAACAGGACCATGATAGTCATTAGCAACTATCATCAGCAGCATCTGTCCATCAACATCTAGACCAGCAACCATGGTCTCCCCATGAAACAATTTTACCTGAAACAAAAACAACTATGTGAATCTGTACTAAGATCTTCTAAGAGAATGCCAACAATGCATTATTAGAAACATATGCTCCCCCTGAACCTATGCTATATGTTCACTGTCAGATCTAATCATTTCATATATCAGAAGAGTTATCAAGGCAGCATTATCAATCAGATATACATCAAGGTGTCAACAAATTATGAGAGCCAACATATTTCCACATGTTTTCAACACATTGTAACCATCATCATGTACAACAGATAATGCACTGAACCATATTAGACCCCCTTTCACCTCGGTCTGGCCCACAACTGCTCCTCAAACCAACATATACGCGACTATACCCACAACAACCAGCGTATGTATGCGACTACGCTTCATGAAACTCGCGTAGAACTGCCTTTTCTAAAAAGAAATGGATTTTAACAGCAGGATGATGCAACAACTACTCCCAGCTTCTGTCTGAGATATTCAAATGTCTCTCTGGGCAGTGGTTTGGTGAATATATCAGAAACCTATTCTTTAGAGGGAACATACTCTAATTTGACATTTTCTTCAAGCACATGCTCATGTAGAAAATGATATTTGATGGGTATGTGTTTGGTCTTGGAGTGCATGAATGGATTCTTTGAAATACAGATGGCACTTGTATTATCACATAGAATGGAGATGGGTGGAGTACATGTGATCTAAATGTCTTACAAGGTTTGCATCATCCAAAGTAGTTGTGTGCAGCAAGATGTAGCAGCTACATATTCTGCTTCAGCTATAGATAATGCAATTGAACTTTGTTTCTTGATGAACCAAGATACTAACCTAGGACCCATATAAAATGCACCATCACTAGTTCTTTTCTGTCGTCAACACTTCCTGCCCAATCTGCATCTGTATACGCATGAAGTGTAAGATCTGTATCTCTAGGATACCATAAACCAAAGTTCTATGTTCCTTGAAGACATTTGAAAATCCTTTTGACTACTTGAAGGTGTGATTCCTTTGGATTTGCTTGGAATCTTCCAACTATTCCTACTGCATGCATGATGTCCGGTCGGGTTGTTGTTAGATAAAGCAGACTGCCAATCATGGATCTATAAGTTGGTTGATGTACTGCTGTTGATTCATCATTTGAGCTGAGACTGCATCCTGTTACCATGGGGGTACATATTGGTTTAGAATATTCCATGCCATACTTTTTCAAGATCTGTTTGAGATATTTGGTTTGTGACAGAAAAATACCATCTTTATTTTGTTGAAATGGTAGACCAAGAAAATATGTAAGCTCACCAAGCAGAGACATTTCAAATTCTTACTGCATTATTGAAGCAAAATTCTGACTCATGGCTTCTACATTGTTACCAAAAATGATATCATCAACATAAACAACAAGTATTGGCAATTTATTATTGTCAATCTTTGTATATAGATTGCTATCAGCTGATCCCTTTGAAAATCCTTGTTGATGGAGATATTTGTCGAGATGGTAATACCAGGCCCTTGGAGTTTGTTTCAAACCACAGAGAGCCTTTCTGAGTCTGCATACAAGTTTTGCATCATTTCCAAGAATGAATCCATCTGGTTGCTCAATATAGACTTCTTCTTCTAAGTCTCCATTAAGAAAGGTAGATTTTACATCCATTTGGTATACTTTGAATTTCTGAAAACTAGAAAGAGCAAGAAACATTCTTATGGCTTCAAGTCTAGCAAAAGGTGCAAAAGTTTCTACAAAATCTATACCTTCTTGTTGAGCATATCCTTTACAAACAAGTCTAGCATTATTTCTAATAACTTCTCCATTCTCATTGAACTTGTTTCTAAATATCCATTTAGTTCCGATGATATTCTTATCATGAGGTCTAGGAACTAATTCGCAAGTATTATTCTTTTCAATTTTCTCAAGTTCTGCATTCATGGCCTTGACCCAACATTCATCTTTGCATGCTTCATTTACATATTGAGGTTCGGTGGAAGATAGTAATGCTAGATAGCTTGAAGCTTCTATAATAGTTCTTCTTGTCCACACACCTGCCACTTTTTGTCCCAAAATTTGAGTTTCTGGATGGTTTTTCTGAACATACCTAGACAGAGTCTTTTCTTCTAACATTATCTCTTCTTCTGGTGCTTCATTGGCTTCTTCTTCAGAATTAGAGTGATTTGATGTGGGAGGATAATCCTCATCTTCTTCATAATCTTCAACTTTTATCTGTTTTGGATTTTTGCATGCTTCATCAACCACAACATAAATGCTTTCAATAATTTTCCCAAGTCTTTTATTATAACAACTATGGGAAGAGTAACCAAGAAGAGTACCTTCATCTGCTTTGGGTTCAAACTTACCAAGTTTTTCTTCCGTCCTTTTGATGTAACATTTTCTTCCAAAAAATTTGAAGTATTTTACAGTAGGAGTCTTACCGTACCAAAGTTCATGTGGTGTTCAAGTGTTGTTTACTTGAACATTTGCTTGGTTGAGAATAGTGACGACAGTGAATGAAACTTCACCCTAGAAGGTTGCAGGAGTTCCAGACTCATATAGCATAGCACGAGCCATTTGTTGAACAGTTATGTTCATCCTTTCTACCACTCCATTTTCTGAGGAGTCCTTGCAGTGGAGAACTGCCTTTTTATTCCATGTTGTTCACAAAAGTCAAAGAATTCATCCGAGGTAAATTCCCCTCCTCGATCAGATATGAGGCATTTGATTTTGCAATCTGGTTCATTTTCAACCAAAGATTTGAAGGCTTTGAACTTTTCAAATGCTTCATCTCTATGGTTTAGAATACATATCCAAAACATTCTGGAAAAATCATCAATGAAAAATATAAAGTATTCTTCTCCACGAGGTGACTTTTTCCTTAATGGTCCACATAAATTAGTATGAACAAGTTCAAGAGGCTTACTAGCTTATCCTTCCTTTTTAGGGAAGTGCGATCTAGTTTTCTTACCGAATTGACATGATTTTCATATTGTATTTTTTAGGAATGCTGACATTAGGAAGATCACGAACAACCTGGAATCTGCATGATTTTCTTATTTGAGAAAAGCTTAGATTCCCCAACCTTATGTGCCATATCTAGTGTTCATCATCTTTGCCTAAATATCACTATTGTTTTCCTCCCTTGAGTATGTATAAGTTTTTTGGATTTCTTGTTCCTTTGATTACGGTTTCTCCTGTATCAAGCTCACGAATAGCACATCTATTTGATCGAAATACTACTTCATTTCCTTGATCACACATTTGACTGACACTCAACAGGTTATGATTTAGACCATCAACATACATAACATTGCCAACTTTAACCTTTTGTTTTAAGAAAACAAAGCCTTTACCTTTTATGACAGGAGGAGTGTCATTTCCAAATGAGACCTTCTTTTCCTTTTCTAAGGCATTATATGAGTGAAGTTTTTCTTTGTCACCTGTCATGTGTTTTGAGCATCCACTGTCGATATACAACTAATTTTCTTGTCCTTCTGCATACAAGGCTATGCGACATCTTTCTGTTTGTGGTTCTTTCTTTCTCCATATTTTGGGTATTAATGGAGTTTTCTCCTTTTGAGATATTTGCTGAAATTTACTCCTGCATTCAGAGTCTTCATGACCGAAGTTGTTTCAGATATAGAATTTTATTTCATTTTCAAGAAGAGAAAAGTTATTATAGGACATTTTCATCATCCCTTTCACATTCCTTTTATTTCATGCTTCTCTAGTCATGATGGTATTGTAAGCAACACATTGAGCAGCTTTGTTCCAAAGTTATGACATGAAAAACATTAGCGATTAAAGAAGTTCCTGCTATTATCAAATCTACTGACCTAGTGATTGTAGTTTCTATTGATATTCATTCTTGAAGCAGATTGAGTATAATTTACCTAAGGTTGGATGTGGCTTCTGTTCATCCTTGAAGTAAATTGAGCCTAATTTACTTGGTGATCTACTTTATGCCTTTGCTGACGATTGTCAAACTATTCACTGCTCTTTGCTGCATCAAGATAGCTTTTAGTGGAGGTTGATGACTTCTATGCTTGAGATGCTTCTTCAGTATATCTAAGACCTGTCTTTATCAGAGGAGAACACTGTACTTTGATAATTTCATTTAAGGTTTCTGATCCTTTAGCAAATCTAATATTGAGAGCTTTTGTTTTCTCAATATCCTTTCTTAGACCCACAATTTCACATTCTAGATTTTCATTGTGTTTTTCTCTTTTAGCAAGTTGGAATGTCAAAGTATCTATAATCATATTCCTTTCTTGCAAACAAATTTTGATTTTAGAGATTTCTTCATAAATATCATATTCATCTAAAGCTTCCAAGAAATCATCATCTTCATAAGCCACCAGAAGTCTATAGTCATTATTATTTTCATCTTCATCACTAATTGACAAACCATTGTTATCTTCATGAGTATAGTAGCTCCTCTTACTTACAATTTTTTTTTTTTCTATTCCATTTTGCAGATTCCTTACCTTTATCAAATTTATCTTTTAGAGGACATTTCGCACCATAATGACTGACTTTTCCACAAGCAAAAAATTTGAAAGCTAGTTTACCTCTCAATCTTCCGGAACCCCATTGAAGGTTCTTGACAAAATTTGCTTCTTCTTCTCCTTCTGAAATATGTCCTGATTCATTGAGTTCTTCTTTTCCTTTTGCTAAAGCTTTAAATGCATCTTCTCTCATATCTGGTGGACCTCCTTTTCTCATCTCAAAGGCAGTTAAGATTCCGTGCAGTTGTGTCATAGTAATGGTCTGTAGATCCTACTTTTCTTCTATGGCAGATACTTTTGATTCAAACTTAGCAGAGAAGGATCTTAAAACCTTTTCAACTAAAGTAACTTCCTTTATCTCTTCACTGAGATTCTTCATGCAATTAACAATCTCATCTATACGTAAGAAATAACTAGCTATACTTTCATCATTATGCATCTTCAGAGTTTCACATTGAATCCTGAGAGTTTAGAGTTTAGCACGTTTTACCTGAGAGTCTCCTTCATAGCTTAGAATGATTTTGTCTCGTATTTCTATGGCAGATTTGAGTTGCATAACTTTGAAAAATCTGATTTTGACAAACTTCCCAATAATGTATTGATAGCCTTGGCAATGGTTTCATATTGATTTTTACCTTCCGCATCTGTAGCAATTGCAGATGGAAACGTATATCCTCCTTCCATGATTTCCCAGACATCTGTTCCAAGAGATTGAAGATAGGTTGTGGTTCTTACCTTCCAATAAACAAATTTTCTCCCGTCAAAATTGGCGGTTTGATGGATCCCCTGCTTTATTGATTACTCATGATGATGGATCTTCCTTCAAGCGATCAAGCTTCTTTTGAAGGACCTGCTCTAATACCAATTTTTGGAAATAATACTGAGAGGGGTGGTGAATCAGTATTATCAAATCAATAATTTAATTTTCAAAACTGATTTGTATACACTACTTCATCTCAGAGAACTATCGTGTGTACGCAAATATACTTAATGAAACCATCGTATATGTAGAGATCTTTCGCTTTACCCAAATTATCATGTAGTGAACTTTAATCAATATATCAGCAGTTCATTAGATAGTGCAGTAAGAGCAGAAGAAAGCATCACACATAAGAAACACACATAAACACCAAGATATAAGGTGGAAACCCAATGTGGGTGAAAACCACCTGCTGCAATCGTCTCTGTCTTCTTTTAATGATAAGAGAATTCTGTTTACAATTTTTGTACTGGTGCAACCTTATACTAGTATGCAGGCTTCTACCTACAGAAGGCTACAACCGTCTCTCATTCTCCAGCTTCTCCTAGAAGGTTGCTACAACCCCCTAGCTCTTGTACTAGCAGAATGTTTACTAGTATGTAGGTTTCGGCCTACAGAGGCTATGACCTTCTCTTTTCTTCTAGGGACCACGTTTCATAATTTTTTAGAATGGATCCATCAATAACATCATTCAATCATCAAACATATCTGCATCAATCAATCTCCTTTGAACCAACCACATTGAATCACTCTAACAACCCTTCAATCTGATGTTTCAGAATACTGTAACCAGAACCCAAGTCAGAACCCAGAACACTGCAACAAAAAATAGAAGTAGCTAAAACATATTTTATAAGGTATACGCTACTTCCATGTGTCGAACCTGCATTCATATGTGCTTTCCCTAGGGCACACCTGTGTACAGATCTGTAAATCAAATTTATGATGTTTACGTTATTTTTAAATGCAGAGCCTACGTGTATATGCACTTTCCTCAAGGCGAACCTGCGTACAGATCTATAAATGATTTTTTAAACATTACAACAATTCCAGACTTCAGTCATACCCAGATCATCATATTTACTGACTACAACATGCGCCAGATATTCAGATAAAGATAATTCACTTCAAGTCTTAAGATCCTGATACATAACTAGATCTTATCCTTCATCAAGTGCTAAGTTTCATCCTTGGTTCAGATCCAACTATGCACCATAACCCAATAACCTGCATACTAGATCTTACTCTTCATCAGATATTAAATGCTTGAGTGCCTTGGCCTAATGATCTTCTCCTCCTTTTATAGTCTTAGGCCTTACTCAATACCATGGACCAAAACCACTTAGGACCAATACATTCGACCAAATACTTAGGGTAAATACCTCAAACCATATACCTTGGACCAATACCATGGATCAAAATATCATGGACCAAAATACCATGGACCAAATACCTTCGACCAAAACTTAGTTTTCCAAGATATATGCGCCTTTCATTTTGTGAAAGTGCATGTGTACATATACGTGACTTGTATACAGTGAACCCGTGTGTATACATGGCTTGGCCAATGGTGAACCTGCGTATACCTTTATTTCTTCATTTTGTGAAGTCTGATCTGTAACTCTGTGTTGTTAACCTGCTGAACTGTGATATGTCATCTGAGTGAGTTGCCATCAAGGAAAACACTTGTGTCATAGTACCAAATTTGTGTCAAAATGGCACCAAGTATTTCCAACAATTCACATTAGAGTAGGTTCTGTTAGTAGCAGTTTAACAACTGGAAGAAAAATAATAGACTATAGAGATGAGAAAATAAAAAAGGCAAGCCAACAAACATTCAAAGGAATCAAAGGAAGTTCCAGGTATTGGAAAATTTTCAGATCATATTACAACTAATGAAGTGAAATTGGTTAGTCCAACTCTTACGTTTAATTAATTATGTCTTGTATTTTGGAAATGTAGAATGGAATCGTATTTGTAGGCTCCTGAATATCATGTACAACATTTAGTTGTCTCTGGATACATATGTATTGATGAATCTAGAAGGTACAATATAAAATCCATGAATTTAATCCTTAATACTTTGTCAGACACTATAAAGAAAAAGTTGGCCAATGCTCAACAACCAAACATCTTTGGGAGAAAATTCAAGATCTCTATGGAGGTAAAAAGCATACAAGTCAAAATAAATATGTTGATAATTGTGCAAATTTTCATATCAAAGAATCTAACAATAATGATGAAAAAGAGGAAAGAGAGGAAATGGAAAAGGAATTAATTAATTCCTTCAAAGAATGGAATAATGTAGAGAAGGAAAATCACACACTCAAAGAAGAGGTTGCTCTTTTGAAACTCAAAGTGCAAAAGAAGAAAAGAAAGAGAAAGACCCAGTAAGACAACTAAAGGAATCTAGTCAAAGGTACGTATCTGATAAAAAACCAAAGGACCTAGATGCATATTTAGCATAAATTAGTAGGATTAGAAAGGAAAATGAAAGGAAGAAGGAAAAAATAAAAGTTATTAACATATAAGTCGAAAGGGTTACTCTTCTAAAGATATAAGTAGAAGAAGTAGAAGAAAGAAGGAAAAAATTGAAAGGTCAATTTCAAGAAGATATTGATCAAAACTAAGGAGAACTTGATGTTGCCATATTTGAAATAGATAAGCTCAGAAAAGATAAATTGTTGGATGATGAAAGGAATAATATGACATGGATAATTTAAATATGAAGGAAAAAGAAGTAGGTAAAGCCCCATGCGACAAATGTACAAGCTCCAAATACCCAGAGAGAAATATTGATGGCAGTATACCTCAGAGCCAAAATCAAAATGAAGGAAAAAAGAAGGTTAAAAACACTAGTACTCTAAGAAGTAATCAATAAAACGTTGCACCTCCTCCAATGAAGGATGAATTAAGAAGATCCATAGGATGAGACAACACATTCAAGTACATTAGCACATTTATTGGATATTATTTTTCATGTTCTAAGTATGGGCATATGGATAGGGATTGCATAATGTATGGCAGATTTAATTATCAAAGATGTTACCAAAACCCTAGAAGCATGCTTGTTGGATCACAAGACATATTTCAAACAAAACTTGTCAGCAGAAAGTACATGTCACTAGTTCAATCATTCAAGCCAAAATTTTAATGTTGCAAATTCCATAAATATGGGAAAATTAGTTAATGAATGCTCTTAATATTTGTCTAGATTGCATTAGTTGGAAGCTCCAATCAAAGGAGGGTTTGAAACCCTAGTTCTAGGATTGAGATCCCTTAGATGATGAACATACCCTACACTTGTTGAAGAATTTTTAAGAAGCAAATCAGTGAATTTGTCTTAGAGACCCCTGACATTGGATTCTCCTTGTAATACTAGTTATGTTGATATGCAGATATCTTGGTGGCTACTCACTATTTGTGGGATATGCCTAGTCAAATTTAGTGACTCATACCAGTGTTCTACGTTGAAAGGTGTTGCCATTGATGCCAACATTAGTTAATGCTCTTAATACTTGTCAGGATTATATTAGTTGGAAGCTCCCTAACACTCTTTGGTGTTCATGAGTCTAATTTTGCATGGTTAAAACCGTTGTCGTGCCTTCTATTATTCAAGCATTAACCTTTTGTTTCCTCCATCAACCCATCAAGCATATACTTTCATCACGCCCTCCGTCGTTTAGACCCAATGCTCAAATATTCCTCAAAAGAAAAAATCATTCTTGTCCCATTTCGTGTCAGTTTATGTAGGACACATTATTGCCTACCTTTCGACAGGTGTCTTCCTATCGACTTCAACACTCTATCTAGGAGGATAACCCAAAAACACATTCAGTGCCTTGGTACTTGCAAACAATAGTGGAAGGTCACCTTGTGTTTGATCAAGAGTTCTCATTATTGGCTCCTGGTTAAGAGATTCTACAAGTGTTCAATTACCAAAACATCTTTCACACTCGCTAGATTGTACTGTGCATCATGGAGACCATCACCATTATTGGTGGCCTTCTTCGCGTATGTTAATGGTCTCCATTATTGACTAGTAATCAGATGATTTCATGCATGTTCAACATCAATGCATATATTCACATGTATTGATCTATGTTGTTCGATGAAGCGGAAATCAAGACCTTGGGTAGAGGCTTACATCACTCAGCCTTGTTTCCTCTCTCAAGTTGCGCATATTGTTTTTTGCAGATAATTCATCAGAATGATCCTATTATGACACTGGATCTGCATTGTGCTTATCGGTGGCTAGCATCATCATATCTCTTTGATGAGAAAATCACTCAGACATATCTACTGAGCATGGGAATACTCGACTCAAGACATGATTTTAGTTGTTTTATATATATGTGTTGTATCAGGTTTCTCGTACCACCCGAAGCTTTGATCCTCTCTCTTTTTTCCGAAGAAGGAAAATTACAGTTAAGTAAAGTATTTTGGCCATCGTCGCAAGCGCAGATCTCACACTTTAGGGGGCATCTGTTACACAACAAAATGACCCCCTCATCAACTCAGAGGGGAAAGACATGATAGCTGAAGCAAAGACCAAAATCACAAGCCTTGTTTCCACACTAATGCTGGCTAAACATTGACAACATGCTTTATAAAGCTTCTCTGTAAGCTTAAGGGAGCGTTAGTGACCCTACTAACTCTAGTTGTAGGTTCGGGAGCAGCATTAGTGGATCCTAATGAACATCTTGATGTCAAAGGAGCAAATTAACTCATAAATATCTCTATATTCCCTCCTAAATTCACTCAGAAAGCAAGGAAACATCTCAAGTTTGACCTATTTGTGGGATTTCTAATCCTAATGAAGGAGGCAAATGGGAAAGAGCTAAAAAGCATGGCAACATCATAGCTTTTACCTTAAGAGACTCATGGAGGAACTTGGCAACCCTAACTCGATTGCTACATAAGCAATGCTAGGGCTATGGTGATAGAGGTCAGATCATTTGAAAGGATGGCATACTTGATTGTCGATCATTGTCTCAAATCATAAGAAGTTGATAAGAAGGGAGAGAGATAGAGGAAGCTGGAGAGGTAAGGGAAGGTTGATGCAACAGATGGTTGTAATCACTCTTCCGACATTAATACAGAACTATAGTTGTATTGTCTACTCCGTGGTGTTGGTGCTATCATTCATTTACTTGTTTGTCCAATACATTTTAGCATGAGTAGCTTAGTTATGTGTAAATAGATGTTCTTTTATGTATTCATGTATTAGTTATCAAGGTTGTATACTGTGATTATGTTTGTCTCTTCTATGTGCAGGACTTGATCTGGAGCTGGCTCAAGGGACTTCCACCTAGTTACATTGCGCTCTCTAACAAACCTACACGGAGGCTTGAGCTAATCAATCAGTCTTGCTTTGATAGTTAGTTATTGTTTATGAACATGCATGTAACTTTGTGATGGTTGTAGAGAATCTTACAATCTGCGAAAGGTCCCAAGAAGACCTTGAGGGTATCTTCATGCATTTTATCCTATAGCAACAGACTGATAGTGTCCGGGATCAGGGAATGCGAGGTCGGTGATAAATTACTGTGTAACACTTTCCACCATCGTTGGACACATCTGACATTGAAGAACAACTCACACCAAGAGAGCTAAACCTAGATTGCATGGAACATGACACAACTGATCAGATCATGGACAAACATATCAAGAACACTTGCCAATATAGGATACAACTATATCGGGTTGTCAAAGATGGCCAACTCCTGCACTAAGACATGTGGCTCACTAGGGACCATGTTCATCACAAGTTTCCCCATCTCATAGAGGCACTGAAAGCAATGGGGACCATTTCTTCCTAAAGGGGTAGGACTGATCCAAGCGGATATTGGTGGCCACTCTCCTATTCCACTTGGACCCCCAACATTGTCTCTTTTAGTCTTTCAATTTCCTTAATTGTAGCATAGTTTACTATTTTTGGCAGTTTTTCGGGTCCTGAACTTCTGGAACCGTTTTGAAGCCCTAAATGACATTTTTAGGGAAAATGGAGAGACCAAAACAGTCCCAAACTAGCTTGTCGATTTTCATTTTCACTCTTTGAGATCTTTAAAATGAGGTATTAGGATAGCCAAACAGAGATCATATGCCAAAGTTACGACCTTGGGAAATTGATGTACCAATTTACCCAAACAGAGCCCACAATTTTAGTGCTTCATCTCCTATGGTTAGGTTTTGGATGTTTAGGGTTTTCCATTGTTTCTCTATAATAAATAGGCCTTGGAGACTCATTGTAACATAGCTCAGAGGCATGTATCCACCACAAGCATGTTTCAATATTTTGACATTAATAAAATGAAGTGTTATTTTTGCTACATTTCTGTATTTATGGTTATCTCTGTAATTTGTTGCGTTCATGTTTAATTTCATATCATTAGATTACACTCATGCGACCCTGAGTCATGACATTAGATCAAAGTTCTCAGAGACCATTCATCCTACTTAACTATAGTGAAATCTTGTTAATGAAAGTACAATTGAAAACTAATTGTAGTTATGAAAGTGGAACTACCATTTGTTCAAATTGTAGATGTTAATTAATCATTTCATGAAAGGAAAAGGGCTTATCTACTTGCAGAAATATAACTACTCTATCTTGCCTAATTCATCAAAATAGAAACATAATTTCATGTATCATCTACCTATTTCACACTTGCTTGAAAATTAGAAACCTAACTTGCATCCTACTTGTGATTGAAAAAAACTAATTCTACTTTGTTTTACAACGAGGAAAAGGAATGGTTGGAGTATTCTAGGAGCTTCTCTTGATCATCAAATCACAAGTTGGGGTCATTATTCATCTTGAATGAGCTAAGGTTGAAGTGGGGATCAAAACTGGTTAAGAGAAGTGGTTCCATAGGCCTACTATAGGTGCTCCTATAGGAGGCCTTGTATTACTATAGGAGGGCTTGTAATGCTCCAGGAGGGGTTTTGAGAGGCGTTTTAGGGTGAAAGTGATGTCTTGAGGGCATGAAGAGGTGGATGGAGGTTAGAGAGAGTGAATGAATGTTGGATTGAGCCCCATAACCAAGCCCAAGACCTCTCAGAGGTCTGTCTTGCACCAAGATGAATGCTCACGGTGTCCTAAATTTACTAAGTAGGGTGACTGTGGAAACAGAGTTTTGGGACATAATTGAGGGATGAAAAGAGAAGATGGATGAGTATGAGATGGAGGTGGAAGAGGTGCCCTCCCCTGCAGATGAACACAACCCTACAACCAATCACATGCATACATATATTAATCATTAACAAAGTTATATAAACTATGATGGAAAAGATGAGTTGAATTTAAATAACATCTATTTTATGCCATAGCACTACTCTAATCACTAAAGCAACTTCTAAGCCAAAAAAATAAAATGTGAAGAAGAACAACTAACATTCATCTATTTCTAGGAAATCATAAACACAATATTTTTTGACTGAGATTGTGAATCCTTCCAACCATTCTCCCACAAGAGAGGTGATGTAGAAGCTTGCAATCACATGTTTTTATATATTAACCTATACTGAAATGATTGGAATCAATATAAAACCATAAGTAAAAAAGATGGACCAAAGCCTCTGGGTTGGGCCCAAACCCAAGGTTCTCATCCCTCTGAAACTAACTCAGATGTAGCTTAATAACCAACTTCTCATTATCAGAAGGTAAAAGTGGCATACGTCACATAAAAGTTCAAAATGACAATGTCAAGTTCGAACCTCAATAGATACACCTAGCTAAATCAAAAATTTGAATCCTAATGATCTTTTCATCTTGTTTATTTATACAAAAAGGGTAGCTAATAGCAAATCCCTTGAAAATAGAGTGATTCCCTCATTGATCTAGGAAATGGTGGATCTGGTCCCTCTTGAGCTTCACCTGTAATAGGAATTACTCAACTGCCAATGAATTTGAACTGGTGAGAGAGGATGTTGTGATCCCAAGTTGATTTAGGGAGTTAAGGAGGTAGATAAACACCCTAGATTCTCTCCTGGTTGTCTCCATCAAGCCCCTGCATAGTAATTGCCTAAAAAATGCTTCTTTCCTGTAATTAAACCACATGAGGACACATACTATGAAAAAAACCTTTTATTCTTCTTGCTAAGCATAATATAACAAAAAATGTGAATTAACGTGAGAAAATTATATTTTTAAGGTTGGAGGATGGCATGATGATCTTCAAAATATACCTATTGATGGGACTCATCAGTCACCCTCACCACAAACACTACAATGACACCTTATGAGCCAAGTCATTCCATCGTCATTACACATTATTGATTGTCGTTAACTCATCACTACATTTTGGCTTCTACAAAGAGACACACCCAAAGTAATCCAGACTAAAATTTCATAGTTTGGTTTTCAACCCTGAGCATTTTGTGTACACTTATAAACAATGAAATAGAGATCTATAGGTAGGACCCTTAGAAAATCAAACAGTGGATTATGCATCCCAACCTTTTCCCACTATGATTTCTCAACTATGTCAATCTGTCATTACCTATATCGACATGTCCTCCTCACAACCAATAAAGAAACATCTTGAGTGTTGGGACGGGTCCCCCTTGGTCATTTTTGGGGCAAAAGCCCAAGTTTTGGGGCAAAAATCCCATGTTTTGTTCTATAAAAATGTAAAATATTTGCAAATTAGGGTCACAGAGCATGTATATAGTTAAGGGGTCATAAATGGTTTCACCCTTCTTTATGTAAGTTGAGTCGACTTTTTGAGGATCTACCCATGGTCCACTGACCATGGGATTGTATAAATAGGTGTGTCTTAGGATGTCTAAGGCAAGGAGTCGATGATGAAGACGAATGTAATAGATTAGTAGAAAGAAGACCATAGAAGTCTTAGAGTAGAAAGAAGGATCTGTAGCTGTGTGCGCAGAGGCCTAGAGTAGAGTTAACAACTGAGTGCGTGGGCACTTGAAGCTGAATGCGCAGGGAAGTCTTGAGTCTGTAAGCTGAACTAAATATTAATAGAGAATACTATTCCAGAAATTCCTGTGTTTCATCTATTTACTTTTGTTTTATATGAATTCACTGTATGTTGTGACGAACGATGGGTTTATGAAATAATGATGTATTGATGCATGAATTTACTTGATTTATATTTGTATTCAAGCTTCTGTGATCCATAATGAATTAAACAAAGTCTTTCGATAGAAATCACATGAGAAATTTTTTTTGGCCGACCAAGGAAAAGGCTTAAATAGAGAGCAATGTAGAGACCTAATTTCAAGTAACAACTATATTTGAAAAATAATGTTTAAATTATAATATTAATTTATTAATATATTAAAGACAAATATTATCAAGTAACGGCTATATTAAACAGCTAGTTTTTGTTCATTTAGATCTCGTCATCAAGAATCCAGCACAACTCATTTTGTGTGAAACGGACTCTATATGCTCCTAGAAACATGTTCTGTTCATTTTCCTAAAGACACGAATTTAAAAAAATGCAAACAACCCATTCAGTAGTTCGTATTGCTGATGTGGCACTAACTGGGCATGCCTACATGGTAGGGTGACTCTACAAGTGACAGTTTGACCTCTGGCGAATGGTCTAGTGCCAAGTGGCATAATGTTATTGGTGTAGTTTGGACGAGTTTCATTGGTTGGTTGGTGGCCAACCATAGGCTGCCACGTGGCCTAGGAAAGGGCCACCATGTGGTAGCCCAAGGGCCATGAAAAATTCATTTAAGGTCTAATCAGTAGCGGCAGGGGTCGAACCCACAACCTCCAAGCAGCAAGATCAAGCCATTGCCAATACACCACTGTTTAGTTCTTATTAAACTATTGTTTCTACGCATATTTAAAGTTCATGTGTTGCTTCATCCGAGGAAGGGCTAGCCACAGGGGCCATCCCTAGGGCTCGTGGCACCCCATGGAACCGCGACAGAGCAAAGTGGAAGCCCATCTCATGGGGGCGGACTATTGGCCTTAACCCCGGGCACATGGCCCCCATGTGGCCCAAATTTCTCGGATTTAAGGCCTTATATGGCATTTAATATGTCCAAGAATTTCGCCTGGAATTAGGCGAAATCAACGCTTGGTTAGTGGAATTGGGGGAAAATTTGTAGGATGTTGTCGTATTTTGGGGAAATTGAGGTGCGATTAGCAGTAAGACTTGGGGAAGCCATAACTTCTTCATTTTTTGACCAAATCAGGAGTAGAAAGAGGCTAGACAAGCATTTTTGGCTGGAGCTGATTGGAATAGGTTTCAGGGCTATCTGAGCGATGTAAACTGGTGTATTCACTCTTTTGATCATAATAGAGAGGGCCAAGCCATTGGAAGCTAGACCAAGGAGACGCAGCCCAGGCAGGGTGAACTCCTTCATCATGTGTTATTGTGATACTATTTTGGTGATGTTCATGTTTGTTTGTTTTTTTTTTTTTTTCAATGGTGGTTCACGGCAGAGCGGCCGCTACATCCACAGGAACGAATCACGGCAGTTCCCCGAAGGGAACTGCTCGTCGGCTTTTTCTATGCTAAGCCTAACCCCAAGGGCGTCGAGGAGATTTGACCCCGTGACCTCCCATTGGCGAGGTACTTAGCAACGGGAACTCGACCATTTGAGCTATCCCTTGGGGCTGTTCATGTTTGTTATATGTTGTTGTTCAGTCATTTGTTTATGTTAATTTGTACATGCAATTTAGATAAAAGCAATCAAAAACTCATGTTTAAACTTGTAATTAACCTCATGAATCCTTAAGAGCTTTTACATATTCTGAAGAGGAATTTAGCACAACAAATTTGTCAGACGAGGCAGTAACTCCTTAAAACAAATTGATTCGTATGTTATTCCTTCAGGTAGGTCTTCATTATATACATGAGGGAGAGACTTTTCAGTTTATCTCCTGATGACTGTTCATATTATTTATTTATCTATTTACATTATATTCACCCAATCCCAATGATTAGGTGTCAACATTCCCCCCCTTAATCTGAAAGGATGTTGGTGAGTCTAAGCATCATTCTGAATCGTTCAAGATTTTCTCTTCCAAACGCTTTGGTGAAGATGTTTGCAATTTTCTCATTAGTGGAACAATGACAGAGATGGATCGTTTTGGCCTCAACATGATGTCGAATCAGATGATATTTAGTATTGATGTGCTTCGTTCGATCATGGAACTTTGGGTTCCTGACCAACTTTATTGCAGAGGTATTGTCAATCATGAGTGGAGTTGATTGTACTTGTTTTACCTGCAAATCTTCACGAATTTTCTTGAGCCACACAATTTCTTTTGTTGCTTCAGTTGCTGCCACGTATTCTACTTCTGTTGTGGAATCTGCTAGAACTGATTATTTGTGTGATCTTCAGGAGACAGCTTTTGATCCAAGACTTATAGCATATCCTGAAGTAGATATCCAGTTTCTTTGTCTCCATCGAAGTCTGAATCAGAGTATCCAATCAAGATGAAGTCGTCCACCCATGTGTACTTGATTCCAAAGTCTTGAGTTCCCTTCAAGTACCTTAGAACTCTTTTTGCAGCAGACCAATGTCCCTCACAAGGCTTTTTCATAAACCTGGAGAGGATTCCAACAACAAACTAAAATGTCTGGTCTGGTAGTAGTTAGGTAGTTGAGACTTCCTACAAGCTATCTATACTTTGTTGCATCCTCAAATTCTTTTCCTTCAATAGATGTGAGATTTAAGTTTTGTTCCATTGGGGTAGTAAGAGGATTGCATTCTATCATGCCAAACCTGTTCAACAGATCTCCAATGTATTTTTTTGAGAAAGAAATATGGACTTCGGATTTTGGGTTACTTCAGTGCCAAGATAGTAATGAACATAGCCAAAATCAGTCATTTCAAAACTTTTACCCAATTCCTTCTTTGTGGATGCAATGTAGCTTTCATTGTTCCCTGTCATCAAAAGATCATCTACATATACCACAAGATATACAACTATTTTGCCAACTTTCTTGACAAATTAAAGTTGCATCATCAAGATCATAATGTTTGAAATTGAGTTTCAGAAGATGCTCAGTTAGTTTTTCATACCAGGCTCGTGGTGCTTGTTTGAGGCCATACAAGGACTTCACCAGTTTGCATACTTTATATTCAATGTCCTTTCACAACAAATCCTTCAGGTTGAGACATAAAAACATTCTCTTTTAGATCTCCATTCAAGAAAGCAGTTTTTTCATCCATTTGATGGACTTTCCAACCATTATGAGCTACTAGGGAAAAGAGTGTTTGGATGGTAGCCCATTTTGCCGTGGGGGAAAAATTCTCTTCATAATCGACCCCTTCCTTCTGTGTAAAACCTTTTGCCACAAGCCTAGCTTTGTGCTTTTCAAGTGAGACATCAACTTTATACTTGTTCTTGTAGACCCACTTGTAGCCAATTGGTTTGGTTCCTAATGGAGGATCAACCAGCTTCCAAGTGTCATTCTTTACGAGGGCATCATACTCCTTTTGCATCGCTTCTTTCCATCCATCATGAGAAGCATCTTCTTTGAAGGAAGTTGGTTCAAAATCTGTAGACAAGTTCAATTCACAATCATAAGAAACATCCATATCAACAGGTGAATTAGAGTCATCTACATCACCTCCATTTTGCCAGTTTGAATTTTTAGTTCCTGTCTTTCCAACCTCATCAGGATGAACACTTTCAAGTGTCTTTGTCAACCACTTTGGGGGACCTTTTTCAGATGGTCCAGGCTACTCCGCTGATTGAGTTGGGACTGAATCAAGATTGAGTCTCCCAATTCTATCAATCACATCACTTAAAGCATCATCCATTGTTGGAGTTTCATGAAGGGGAGAGTGTTCTTCAGAAGAAGATTCCACATGTTGATCTAGTATAGGAATCCCCCCTTCAAGATATGGAATCTGATTATCAAATTCTTGAAATGATTTTGCTTTTGCAATTCTATCCAAGCGATCAAGTTGTCGCTCAACAACATTGTCAATTTTGGATGATTCACTAAAAATTACATCTCTAGATATAACAAACTTTTTATTTACTTCATCAAAGAGATGGTATGATTTGGAGGTGTTTGAATACCCTAGGAAGATACACTTACGACTTCTAGCACCAAGTTTGTTTCTATGTACCTTTGGTATCAAGGCATAACAGGTGGAACCAAAGAACCCAAGATGCTTTACCGAAGGAACATGTCCATACCACATTTCATATGGAGTCTTGTTTCTAATAGCATTAGATGGACATCTATTCTTTATATATGCATCACATAGAACGGCATCAACCAAAAACATTATCTTTACATTTTTGAAGAAAAGCATGGATCGTATCATATTTAAGATTGTCCTATTCATTCTTTCAACTACACCATTCTGTTCGGGATTATAAGGCACAGTTGTTTGATGTTTGATCCCATGTTGGCGAAGATAGTTTTCAAATTCATTTGATGTGTGCTCTTTTCCATTATCAGTGCGAATAGACCCAATATGTGATTGTGCATCATTTTCAATCCATCTATGAAAATTCTTGAATGGTTGAAAAGCATCAGATTTGTTCGTCAATAAATAAACCCAACACATTCTGGTGTAGTCATCAATAAATGTCATGATATATTTATTTCCATTTGCAGAAGGAACAAGCATTGGACCATATAAATCTGAATGCATGAGTTCAAGTTTTCTATGTGCTCTTGAATGTGAATCATGAAAAGGTTGTTTGCTATGCTTTCCTAGACTGCAAGCATCACATTGCTTAAGTTTCCTAGGAATTGTAGGCAAACCAGCAACACCATTTTTCTTCAACAAGTAGAGGCTGTCATAGTTCAAATGTCAAAATATAGCATGCCATAATAAACTTGATGGAAGTGTACCTTCTTCATAATGAGAATTGTATGAGAAATGTTGTGCACGAGCAGAGGTACCTTACAATTTGATAAGCCTTTCTTCTTTTATTCCCCTCATGACAAGTGAGTGGTCATATGCTTTTCTTACCTCAAGATTGCCATCAAACATATGAATGACCTTTCTGGAAGATGTGAACCAAGGACAACAAGTTTCTCTTGAGCTGTGGGAGATATAGAACATGATGCAGAAGAAAGTCTGGAAGACTAGGCAGTTTAAGCTTGATTGTGCCAAGCCCTGATGGCTTGATTTTTTATTGGTCTGCAAAGTATACTGCTCCATCAACATTGTCAATAAATTCTTCAAAAAAATATTTTCTATAAGTCATGTGGCAGGTTGCTCCTGAATCAAGCAACCAATAATTTTTCCAAGAAGCAAGTGAAGCATTAAATAAATCTTCATTTACTCTAATATTACATTGTGCCACAACATAATGAGTGGATTCAGGTGCTTTACCTTTGTCTGAATAATCCGTTTTACCTTTCTGTTGGTTTCTTTGCTGCTCAATTTTGTTCCACGATAGCTTGCATGTAGAGGCATCATGTGATCCATTTCTTTTGCAGCGTATGTAGTGCAAATATGCCTTTTCTCCTTGAGAGTCTCTGCCCCCCCGCCTCTGAAATCTCTTCTACCTCTTCCTCTCGAAGAATCTTGAGCAAGATTATTCTCTCTGTATGCAAGAAGAGTTGTCTTCTTTTCCAAACCCTTCTCTTTTTCAACAAACTTCTCCATCATAAAAATTTGAACTGAGCCCAAAAATAATTACAATATTCGTAGAAAAACACTAGTAATAATTTGCTATGACTTTACAAAAAATGGGATCAACTGCAAGCTCTCAATATTCATATATCATGCAATATATATTTCACATATTATACCATGGCATGTCATCATAAAACAAACATCATTCAGTTGGAAAGCATCGGTCTATTTACTACAACTCAAAGGGAAATATTTAACAAACATAACCATCCCATTCTGCGGGCAATATAACCATCCAGCCAATTGGTGGCAGTAGCTGCCACAAAGATACTTGTTGTAGCCTCTCTCAACCCACCAACCATTAAAAAAAAAAAATGGAAATTAGAAGAGGAACTACAGCACCACGCTTCGGTGTCAACACATTCGGCAATGTACGAATCTTGGGTGCTGAAGAAATCCGATTGCAAGGAACGTATGGAGTGTAAAGCTTATGGCAGCATATGGCATGGAATATGGGCTAAGCGTATGTATTACCAAGAGGAGGGCATAGAGACTTTCAAAGTGTGACTCAGAGCCACCACAACACAGATAACTGGGACAGGTACGGTATCACATGTTAATGAACAACCAAAGGCAGCGTATTAACCACGCATATGTCAGGCCACTAGATTGATCCTGACACCCGATCTATTACTCCTCTTTGTCATGATAGCAATGAATGTAGTTGGGCAACAATCCAACAACCAATCGCATTTCTCGGCATCCCAATGAAATTTATCGATACCCAAATAAAACTTCACCAGCTCCAGATCAATTCTCATGTCCAAGAATGAGCAGTAGGTCCTCGATTTGAGCACCTCGAAGGCATTTATCCAGTTTTTGAGTATGTGGTTACGGGTGGTAGCATCGCTGGGTCTGTGCTTTACAGAGTTATTGCTCAGCACTATGACTTATTTGGTTTTTGGTATCAAATGCCACAGCAGAGCTGAATCATCCTCAACAAACGATATCAGTTCTCAAAATGTTCAGGTACAGAGAAGGAACAGGTAAATAACCCAAAAGATAGAGTTGTTACGAGAGCCAAGTGCTCAAGGGATTAGCACCAGAATGAAAGGTATAAACACCAGAACAAAAGGTATAAACACAACGACCTTCAAAGCTCAATGCAGAGAGAAATTGACCAGGAATTTCAATGCACAGAGATGTGGAGATTCAACTCTTCTCTTCTGGAAAACTGAGAGATAGAAGTGGGTAAGGAAACATTACACCTATACAGGAAAACCATGCCAACAATGATTATGGCAGAGAGGACAATTATGAACAACCCAGGGAGCACAGATACTATCAGAGATTTGCAGCAGCGACTGTGGAGTGGGCAGTAGACAGACTCCACAGGGGCAGTGGACAAACTGCAAGAAAATGGTAGAAGGGAGTTACAACTCATTTGGGACATGTCAGACCGACAGTAACTACTCAACACAAATTGATTCGTATGTTATTCCTGCAAGTAGGTCTTCATTATATACATGAGGGAGAGACTATTCAGTTCATCTCCCGATGACTGTTCATATTATTTATTTATCTATTTACATTATATTCACCCAATCCTAATGATTAAGTGTCATCAAGATTTGTAGCAGTGACTGTGGAGGGGGCAGTAGACAGACTCCACAGGGGCAGTGGACAGACTGCAAGAAAATGGCAGAAGGGAGTTACAACTCATTTGGGAGCTGGCTCTGATACCATGTCAGACCAGGCAGTAACTCCTCAACACAAATTCATTCGTATGTTATTCCTTTAGGTAGGTATTCATTATATACATGAGGGAGAGACTGTTCAGTTCATCTCCCAATGACTGTTCATATTATTTATTTATCTATTTACATTATATTCGCCCAATCCTGATGATTAGGTGTCATCAGGATTGGGTGAATATAATTTTCCCATTCATGTAAGTTTGGAATGTCCAAGAAGAAGCCTGATATGTCTAACGTTCAATGTTTGGATGCAATGAGTATGGGAACTATAAAAGGGACTATCCAAACAAGCTAAACAACAAAAGAAAGGAAATAAGTGTAGTAGTGTGGATCCTTTAGTACCTTTATTACTTGATTTCACCTTCTCACTTGAAGATGAAAATGGAGCTTTAGATGTTTCTCCATTGACGTGGGAGAAGAATCACCACCACAGGGGTGGGCTAGCTTACTCATTGGAGGAATTGCTGAACAACCATCTCAAATGCTCAAAAATCGTAAAAAGAAAAGAATATTGTAAATTTTTCGTTGTATAGACTGATAATTTTAGTGTTGAAAAGGCTAACTTGACTTGTTGATTAGGCTGGATTTGACAAAAAATGCTCCGGTAACGATTATGAGATGGGAATACTTGTTGCTTGTAAGTTTTGGCGAGGGAGGAATTGAATTGTAGGTGGTGAGGTGGAGTGAAAGAGAGAATGATTCTCATGCAATAGAACATGATTGATCATATCTTCATATTATGGGAAACTTGGCCAAATGCAGTTTTGGTAGTTTGAACAAATATATCATTTTGTTTCCCACCATTTGGAAATTCATTCATTCAGGTTCCACGCCGATCCGAAAACTTTGAATTTTGAGAAACAAATTGAGCGCCTGATCATTACTCCCCACTGGAAGCCTTTTGGACCCCAAAATATCACTTTCAGTTGTTCAACAAGTGGGGGTGCAGTTCCCTCATCTTTCCAATCTTGATCCATTTGGACTTGGAAGGATTATTTCCTCTGAGCCCCACTCGAAAGTAGCCCACACTCCCTCATTTTGAATACCTTGTTCTTCTATCAAGAATGGTGTCTTGTTGTAGTTCATCAAGGTATTCAGGAGAAAAATCCTCAATGGAAGGAATCTATACATTTTCTCCTTGATCTTCAATCAAAGGAGGCTCATACAACCTTTAGTTATCAACATTAACGACAACATAAATTGGCATATATGAAGGAAAATCCAACCTGAAGGAAATATCACCAATCTTTTCCAGAATTATGAATGGACCATATCTAATTGGTTTCACCCTTTTACCTTCTTCTTGGAGCCTCTCTTTGCTAATGTGAAGCCAAACTTCATCATTGACTTGGAACTTGTGATCTACACGATGCTTGTTGTTCCTTGACTTATACTTGCCTCAGCTCTTTTCTAGTTGTACTTGAACTATTTGAGATACCATTTGGAATCTTTCAATGAATTTCTTGGCTTTGTCCATGTCACCATCAATATCAACATCCTTCTTACCAAGATGGTATAACAAATTATGACGCAAATGGTAATCAAATTCCCCTACTTGGTTCTCTTTACTCAAGCTTAAATCTACATTTTGAAAGTATGCATATTGATAAACATAACTTTCATGCAAAATAAAATTATGCTTGAGTAAAGTAGCTGCACTAACCATAGGCCTAGAAAGCATATCATCAAACTTGTTGTATATACCTTTCTTATACCTGCTGACCCAGTGGAATTGTTGTAAGGATCCCATCCGTTGAAAGGGATTTGATTGCTGCAACTTTGTCACTGCACCATTGAAAATTTCTGAATGACATGAAATGGCCTTACCACATTGCATGATGACTGCACCCATGGCATAGTCTCTTGAAAGTACATGATTTGAATAGATCTTTTCTTTCAAAACATCAAATTCCTTTTGTTGCTTGCCTCCCCACTGGAAGAACTTCTCCACACTAATAAATGCATGCAAATGAGCTGTGATAGAAGAAAAGTTAGCAATGAACTTTCTCCAATATTCAATTGCGCCAAAAAAAATTCCTACTCTAGTGATTGTCTTGGGAATTGGCCAACTCATCATGACATCGACCTTGGAGGGGTATATCTTCAACTCACCTCCTCCAACAATATGCCTCAAGCATACCAAATACGTTTTATTGAATTCACACTTCGACATCTTTAAATACAACTGTTCGTTTTTTAAGAAATAGTGTACTTTTATCACATGCATGACATGTTCATCAAGATATTTTTTGAATACCAAGATGCCATTTAAATATACTATCTCATATAGAAATGGCTCCAATAAATCATTCATCATATGCACGAAAGTAGAAGGAGCATGGAAAAGACCAAAAAACATAACTAGCCATTCTTACAAATCTTGCTTTGTTTTGAATGTCATCTTCCATGTGTCTCCTTCAGCAATTCTACTTTGATGAAAGGAACTCCTTAAGTTCCACTTAGTGGCATCCTTTCCATTCTTCTTGGGCACCAAAACAATAGGTGACCCGTATGGAAAAGGAGATGGTCGGATGATCCGTTTGTTCAACAACTCTTGGGTTTTCTTTTGCATTTATGCATTTTCCATTATTGACATCCTGTACATGCCAATGTTAGAAAGATGACAATATTTCTGCAATGCTATTTCATGTTGGATTCTCCTCTTGGGAGGCAACCCCTTTGGTTCTTAAAATGACCCATCATTTTGATTAATCACCTCAATCAAATCAGAGTTCAATTTTGTATCAAAACCTTTAAACACTTCATAATCAACATCATTCTTTAGTTTGATCATAGGAAGCACTAAATTCTTGCTTGAAGTCACTAGTCTTTTCATTTTCCCTGCATTAACCAATGAAAGATTTAGTTTCTTGTGATGAGCTCTCATAATATACTCCACACCATCTTTGAACAAGTGGTACTTGTTTTCATGACGATAGAAGATTTCTTTTCTGTCATAGAGGTAAGGACTACCCAAAAGAATTATTGAAATATCAAGCGGTACAACATCTAATTCAACTTCGTCAATGAAGTCTCTTGTGACTGAAAACTGAAAAATACACTTTCTTGTAACCTGTGAGTTTGTTTCCTTGCATATCCAACCCAATGGATATGGCTTGGGATGTAGAATGGTTTCAAGATTAAGTTTCTTGATCAAGTCTTCACATATCAAGTTGGCTTGAGTCCCACTATCAAAAATTGTGTTGATTTTTATATGTTTTGCAATAACCCTCACATGAAATAATTCAATGCTTGTTTCTTCATTTGGAGTGCTAGTGTGATAATTTGATGTACTAGTGCTAGCAATGGATTATTTTCCTTTTATACCCATGGCTTTAATTTTAGTTTCATCACCTAAACTAGATCCCAAATCCTCTTGAATGGTTGCAGCTGTCTTTTCTTTTCTTTTTTTGTTCAATTTCTTAGGCCTCATCTATGGATGAAGCTTCCAATAATGAGCTTCATCGTGACCCTCTTTGGAACAATGTTTGCAGGCTATTCTCTCTACTTCCTTCTTAATGGATGCATTTTTCTTTCCTTTGAAACCCTTTTCTTTTCATTTACCCTTAAATGCTTTTTAATTACCCTCTTATGGAGTATTTTTACCTCTTGCCTCAAGATGAGTGGCTTGCACATAAACCTCATCTAAATTATTGGGATTAGACATAAGGATATTATGCCTAAGGTAATTGTGTAAACCCTCTATATAGTTCAACAATGTGTCTTGTGATTGCAAATCTACACCTAGCATTAGAGACGTTCTTCTAAATTCTTGGGTGTAATCTTGCATTTTGACCTTTAAGTTGTCTAAAGTTATGCCAATTCATGATGGCCTCTGCATATATGCTAGAGGGTAAAGCCATATTTTAATTGTAGCAATGAAATCAAACCAAGAAATTGAGATCTTCCCATTTTTTTTATCTCTTCTATTGTCTTGGCTTCCCACCATACTAGTGCTACACCCTCCAGCCTCAAGGAAGCTAGTTGAATATTTATGTCATCATCTTGAAGGTTTTGAATTATGTAAAAGGCCTCCAATTGACCAACCTAATTGTGAAGCTTCTCTGCATTCAATTCACCATTATATATGGGCAGTTCAAATTTAAATCAAGTTTTAACAAGAGTGTTTTATCAATTCCTTTTGAGGTATGTTGATGAGTATGAGTACGGGTTGGATTAGTGGAAGAGGGCGAAGACACCTCTGAAGATGAAGATGAATATGATGGTGGAGAGGGTGGAGGTTTACCTCCATTTCCATTACCTCCTCCTCCTTAAGAACCTTCTCCTTTTGGAGGCTTGGAGATTTCACCTTGTAGTCTTGTATTCCTCTCTTCATAGAGAACTTTCATCATCTCCGTCATGTCAAATAAAACCTTCCTAAAAACCTTCTCATCTTCTATCATATTTGCATGCTCTCCCTCATGTGACATGCTCACTGAAGCTTCAACTGCAATTTGAGGTAGAACCGGTGGTGGAGATTGTGGCAACCTTGCACTCCTTCTCCTTGACCCAACTTTAGGACCTTCAACCAGCTTCCCTTCCCCTCTCTTGAGCTTTAAACTTGTAAGAATCAAATTCACTTGCAAACAATTAAATCCTCCTCACATAAAGAAAACCAAGAGATCTGATACCAAACTTGATCTGAATGGGAAAAATAGTTTTGTTGTGCTAAATTCCTCTTCAAAATATGTAAAAGTGCTTAAGGATTCATGAGGTTAATTTCAAGTTGAAACATGAGTTTTTGAGTGTTTTTATGTAAATTTCCTGTACAAATTAACATAAAAAAACGACCACAGGATAACATATGACATACATGAACATCACCAAAACAATATCACAACATCACATGATGAAGGAGTTCACCCCTCCTGGGCTACGTCTCCTTGGTCCAACTTCCAATGGCTTGGCCCTCTCTATTATGATCAAAAGTGTGAATACATCAGTTTACAATGCTAAGATAACTCTAAAACATGTTACAATGGCTCCATAATGCCTAAAAATGCCTGTCTAGTCTCTTTTTAATCTTGATTTGGTAAAAACCTAAAGAAGTTATGGCTTCCCCAAGTCTTACTGCTAATCGCACCTCAATTTCCCCAAAATTTGGCACCATCCTACAAATTCGCCCCCAATTCTGCTAACCAAATGCCGATTTCGCCTAATTCTAGGCAAAATTGTCAAATGGGTTAACTGCCCTATAAGGCCTTAAATAGGAAAAATTTGGGCCACATGGGGGTCACATTCCTAGGTCTAAGCCCAACAACCCACCCTCGCCAGTTGGGCCCCCACTCCACTTCACCGTGGTTCTGTGGGTGGCACATGATCAAGGGCTAGCCCCAGCTTTCCCTTTCACTGGATGGTGCAACACATGAACTTTAAATATACGCGGAAACCAGAGTTCAATAAGAACTAAACAATGACATATTGGAAAGGGCTTGGTCTTGTCGCTTGGAGGTCATAGGTTCGACCCCTGCCACTACTGCCCAAACATTAAATGGATTTTTGATGGCCCTCGGGCTGTGATGTGGCAGCCCCTAGCTGGGCCACGTGGCAGCATGTGGTTGGCCACCAACCAACCGGTGAAACTCTTCCAAACTACATCAATAACATTGTGACACTTGGCACCACATCATTCGCCGGAGGTCAAACAATCACTTGTAGAGTCACCCTGCCACATAGGCATGACCATTAAGTGCCATGTCAATAGTATGGACTATTGAATGGGTTTTTTGCATTTTTTCTTAAATTCACCTATTTAGGAAAACAAATAGAACATGTTTCTAGGAGGATACATTGTCCATTTCGTGCGAAATGAGTTGCACCAGATTCAGGATGACGATCACTACGTAGTTGTTCAGGTTCCACACCGATCCGAAAACTTTGAATTTTGAACAAATTTTTGTGCACCTAATCACAAACATTCCTTTATTCAGCTTATTGACTCTAGCAATGAAAACTTGAAATTGTTCATCTAATTCAATTTCATCCTTTTCCTTGATCCTAGTCTCATCCGAAATGCATTTAGCCCACAAATCATAAAAAGGAGTTGAGTCTTTCTTAGAGTAGATGTTTGTTGCAAAACTACTCCATTCTGGTGGAAAAGTATTTAGTACACATATGGTCATTTCAGAGTCATAAACCATCTACCCAAGCCCATACAATTAATCTCTTATTTGATAAATCTTCATCAGAAAGGAGGTTGTGTCCTCATTCTTTGATTTCTTCATTTTATATAGTTTATTTCTCAAAGACATCTATTGTCCTGATTTACTTATAGACTAGAAATTCACTAGCTTGTCATACATAGCCTTAGAAGTCTCAAAATTAGCAACAAATGGAACAAAATGATCATTGATGTATTAAAAAATGATCATTTGTGCCCTTACTTCTCCTTTCTTATATTTTTCTAGTTCTTGCGTCTTTTATTTGGTACATTCAATAATCTCACTGAGAACATATTCCATTACTTCATATTTTGTAAGTGCTCAGTCAATCCTTTTCTTCCATGCCAGGAAATTTTCTAGTCCAATGAGATTATTTCTTTCCTTGCAAAAAAAACCCATATGACATGTCAATTCAGACATATAGTACCAATATGATACTTACTAGTCAACCAATATTTTTCTAGTCTTCAATGATGTTTTAAACTATCTTGGGGATTTCAAAGAGACTTCCATGATGTCCTGGAAGGATGTCTTCCAATGAGCCTTTAAATCCTTTTATAGCCCTCTTTAATGAAAGCTTGATGTAAAGGTCTTCTTTAGTGCAGAGACCCTCCTTCTAGATCAATAGACCTTCTACTTCTTTTCTTGTGTCCTTCCATAAATTATTCCCATTTAGAATCAACCTCCTCTTTGTGTCTTTCTAGTTGGCTTCTCTTGTTCACCTTAGCACCGAAACCATGTTGGAAAAATGCAATATGGCATTTATTAACTCAAATTTTCTTTAACCTTAATATTTTCTTATGAATTTTATTTATATACTTATGTTTCTTTATTTGATATTTTTCATCAAATGAATATCACATGCAAAAATAGTAAAGACAAATGGACACAGGAATTAGGCTCCAAGCTAGGGAAAAGCCCCTCCAAGGGGAAAACCTGGAAAAGATCTTGTCTTCTTATAGAATTTGCTTCAAATGATAAAACAAAGACCCAAACCCTAGACCAAGTCCTCCTCCAAGTACTAAGTCAACCCTTCAAGAAAACCTTCTAATAGGATCAAATCAACAAGCCTCAATCCTACATCAACTTGCAACTTTGATCCCGAGCTTCAACCCTACTACTTCATCATGCAACTTCAACATTGTAGCTACTGCAAAAACTTTGAGATAGTTCTTCAAGAAATCCTTCATTGAGAAAGAAGAATATCTCCAAGGTCAAAAAGGTCAAGACAAAGTATTTGTTCTTCCTACAACTTGGTACTACAAATTAATCTCCTACAATTTCGACCTTATTGGAAGCTACAAAATCCCTAAATTTCACACGTGTGGGAGAGATAGAGCCCAAAAACAAACTTTCTTCTTTCTTCTTTCCTTCTAAACGTTTTCTCGTCTTTTCTTCTTACATCCTAGCTTCAAATTAAAACATTTTCTTGAGAGATTGAACTTGTGAGTGAGTGAATGCAAAATGTGGTCGAATCTACTTATTTATATAACCTTTCCAAGGGATCAAATTTTGTTCTTTAGGATGAATTATGGTTGTAATGGCCAACTTGTACTTTGAAAGTTACCAAGAATTTCTAGACTCAAAATAAATTCTTTTGCAAAATATATTTTTCTCAGAAGGGTCTTATAAACATGATGTCTACTCTCTTGACTCATGATAATAAATCCTATGACCTAAAAAATCCTAGAAGCATGAAGAACATGCTTTTACCTTGAACACCATTAATAAGAAGCATGAAACCCATGATTTTAAATAACAAATTTTCTTTCTTCTTTTGTTTGTTACATAGTATATACATATTTAAATGAGTACAACAATAATTATGAAGACCAAGACTAGTTACATTTCCAATAGGTTTCTCATAATGAAGAGTTGAAAATGTTTAATAACAACAATATTAATATTAATAAAATTGACTAATAATAAATAAATATGGTCAAACATTGTGATATCGTAATGGTACATAAATCTATCCAATGCCACAATGTGACAAATATTGTCGTAGTGTGACAACCAAATTATCACAATGTTACATTACACTGCAATTTATCCAACTTCACAATGCGACAGAAGAATTTAGTCGACCACCAATACAAATATTGTTGATTGTGTTAAACTATGTTTTACTATGTTTTGCATCGAACACTCTTAAACTTCGGTTAAACATAACTACTATATTAATATTATTAATTAATATTAATAATCAGGCGTAATGTGACCTGAGAGTGGTACAAAAATCTATCCAACATCACAATGTTACATAACCTTGCAATTTATCCAATGTCACAATGTGATATGAAAAAATTAGTCAACCACATTTACTAATGTGGGTGACTATGTTCGATGATGTTTGACTATGTTTGATATTCAATGCTCTTCAACTTTGGTAAAACATAATCAATTGTTAAATTTATTGATTAATATTAATATCAAACATATTCAACCAGATTAGTCAAACATAGTCAAACAAAGTCAACCTTTATAGTCAAAGTTAAAATAGTTGACCATGCTGAAACTTGGTCAACCACATTCAGTCTTAGTCAAGCATACTTGACCATAGCTAGCCATGCTCTTATAAGCTCATTTTTGGTTGAACAAGTTGACGATGATTAAACATGGATACCAATTGTAACCATAATCAAGCAGCTCAACAATGGTCAACCTTGTCATCCATGGCCAACCATAATCAATCATCGTCAACCATGTTTGACCCAATTCAACCATCATTAAACATAGTCATCCATAGTCAACAATAATCAATGTTACTCAACATTATGTTAACCATAATCAATCATACCTAACCATAGTCAACTGCAATCAACCTTAGTTAGAAATAGTAAACCATCTAGATTATGCCTCACATTATTTTGGTTTACCATATGGTTTATAATATTAGGGTTTATATTGTTGGGTTTTTAGTATATAGGTTTAATATATAAGGTTTATATATATATATATATATATATATATATATATATATTATATAATATATATATATTATATATATATATATATATATATATATATATATATATATATATATATATATTATATAGATATATATATAGATATATATAGATATAGATATATATATCATAAGATAATGGTCAGAGATAAATGCCTATAGTTACAATAATTGCAATTAATAATGTGGTTGACTATGTTCCACTATGTTTGATAGTCAACATTCTTCAACTTTGGGCAACACAATAACCTATTATTGATTAATATTAATAATCAAATAAAGTCAATCTTTATATTCAACATTTATATATTTGGCCATAATCAAACTTTTTCAATCTTGTCCCATAGTTATATAATGGGACACATTATGATGTATTTGCAATAAGCAAGTGTGTAGGCTAAGGCCTGAATTAATAAAATATTCTATTGTCTTAAACTCAGTCTTTTCTATTATGGTATCAGTGCCAAAGGATGAATTTGAGAGTGAAAGGGTAAAGAGCCTTAGATTGTTGTTGTGTTAAGCATTGTTTTGTGCCAAAGGACGGATCTGAGAGTGAAAGGATAGACATATGACTTGATAAAGTGATTTACATGTCACTGATCTATGTGTTGTCATTACTAAGGGTCATAGATATGAATTGGTGTTTTGATCTGGAGGCGGAAAAGGAGTTATATTTGGGACTCAAGTGTTTGTTGCTTCCCTAGTTCGTTGTTTGATGTTGTGGTGACTGAAATTGTGTAAAAATATTTTGTGTGGTTGAGATCGATCTCCATACCAAATTGTAAAAGGTTGTTAAGTGTTTATCATATGTAGCTACAATGAGGTGAATGAGTTGTTACAATTAGAGCTGAGGGTATCAATGTGAAGGCATGTTTAGGTGCTAAATGTGGCTGAGTCTTAGAGTCATGTGGATAAACACTCGATCTTTCTTGTGGCTATTGACATTGTAAGGTGGTTCCCTGTTATGTCATCAGGACTTCATGTGAAGAATTGGATGATGGCCCGTTTTTAAGATATGAGAAGGTTTGATCATATCTCAAATATTTACTTAGCATTCCAAAATTGAATTGTGTTGGGTCATTAATGGATGTGCACACAAGTTGAGTCATGCTGATCTAGGAGGATGTTGGTGGCCACTCGCATATTCCACTGAGACCCCCACAACTGTCTTTTTTAGTTTCCTTAATTGTTGCACAATTTACTCTTTATGGTAGTTTTTCAGGTCTTAAAATTTCGAAGCCATTTTGAGGCCCATACACAACATTTTTTGGGAAAACTAGGACCAATAATGGAAGTTACCTAATGTTAGCTAGTTGGAAAATGTAGTCCTCTGATAGATATTTCTAACGAGGTATTATGTGCCCCAAACAAAGATTGTATTCTAGAGTTACGACCTTGGGAAGTTGATGTACCAATTTACCCAAACAGGGCCCATAGTTTTGGTGCTTCATCTCCTAGGGTTATGCTTTTTGATGTGTATGGTTTTACATTGTTTCTCAATAATAAATAGGCTTGCGAGCTTCATTGTAACACAATTTAGAGGCATGTAGCCGCCACATATCTTCTCAGAGATAAGCTACCATCACTCAATCTAGTCCTATTTCCATTATGTTTGTAAGCATTTTTAAGTATTTGATATTAATGAAATGAAGTGTTATTTATACTACATATCTGTATTTATAGTTATATATGTAATTTTTTGTGTTCCTATTTAAGTTCAGATCAGTGGTATCAAAGAGGTCTACTCTATCTCTGTTTTTCTTTGCATGTCCCTAATGAGGTTAGATATAAGGATTTAGGGCTCGAACTGGTTGAAACTTTGCAAGACCAACCTCGCAAGTCTTGACGACCTCCCATGGTGGAAGGGAAGAAAGACAAGAGGGAAAAATATACTTTCAAATTCTTTCTCGAGGAATCCCTTGAGTGATAGAGGGATGCAATGATGGAAAACTTTTCCTAGATCCTTCAGTGGCTACCCAAAGGTGATGCATCTCCTTCCAACAACTACTCTAGAAGCGCCACAACCTTTGGGGTACAATTTAACTTTGACATCCCCATATTTGAGGTTCAGATAAATGTGGATGTCGTAGATAAATTGTTCAATTTTCTAGAAGGATATTTTTTTTTCATGATCTTTCCAACTCGAAAAATATTACTTTTGCACTTCTTAAAGTTGCCCCCCATGTCAAGGACTGGTGGGAAACATACTGTGAGAAGAAGGCTGAAAGTACACCCTCACTATTTTCGGTTGCACCCACTTGGAATTCATTTCCAGGAGCTATGAGGATAAATACATAAAGTGTACCATGCTGCGGTAGGGAAGGGACCATGACGTGGGAGACTTTACCAATGTTTTTCATGCCACACGAAGTTGGGTATCAAGGATTCTGAAAAATATTTGGTACTCAAGTACCACAACTACCTACACAGGTACATCTAGGATGAGATGGAGTTCATGGACATCTCCTCGCTAGGCACGACATACTGGTATGGGTCAAGATTAAGTAGAAGTTTAAAGAAAAAAGTGAGAATTTGGATCTACGAATCCAAAGCAAGGGAAAGGTGCCCCCAAACCACAGAGAAAATGGCAAAGTGAAGGCGGGGTGACCAAGGATAACCCACCGAAGCTACAAGAAAATAACATCACCATGAAGAAAAAGAAGGACATAGGAAAGTGGTGTGAGTTCCATAAGAGCTGTACTCACAACATAAGTGAGTGTCAGGCCAAGCAGTCACTAGTGGCTGAGCTAAAGGCTTCTGAGTTAGACACATGTTCCCACTCTAAGTCAAAACCCGACAAGGGAAATGAAAAAGGGAAGTATGTCATTGACATGGAGCCTAGTGCCACTGTGGCCACCACCAAGATCCAGAATATTGAGCCTGAAGATCTAATGGAGGGGGGAACCCTATTCCACTCATAGATGTGGGTGAAGGGTTGTCCATTGTAGTTCATTATCGACAACGGGAGCCAAAAGAATGTCATTTCAGCATAGGTAATGAAGCGGCTGGGCCTACTAACTACAACACATCCATAGTCATACACCATCATGTGGATTCACCAAGCACAAGATCTTCGCGTCAGCTAGTAGTGTCACCTTCCCTACAACATTAATCCCTTCATATATGAGGTACTGTGTGATGTTGCTCCTCTTGATGTTTGTGATGTATTATTAGGAAAACCATACTTGTCGAAGTGACATGTTGTATATGATTCTAGGCCCCGCTCTATTATTATTTCTTTGGGTAGTAAGCTATACAGGATACCTGAGGTAGCCCCACCTACTACCATCTCTTTGATCTCTGCTAAGTAATGCAGTAAGATCATCTCCTAGACTGAGATTTTATTTTTTCTTTCTGATTTTCTCTCAAAGTAAGGGTAAGATCGTAGCCACATCCATGGCCCATGGGAAGGGTTCCTCCATGCAGTAGAAGCAAGTCAATACGATCATGAAACAATACAAGGAAAGGTTCTCCTCACCCACAGGGGTACCCTTGCACTGTCAAGTCAAGCATTTGACTAATCTAACTCCTAGGGCACCTCTACCCAATGGGATGATATATCTTCACTCCATTCTAGAAGATGAAGTGATCAAGTATAAAATCCAGGAGTTTCTATAGAAATGGCACATCTGACCAAGTTCCTCACCTTGTGGGATCCTGATTGTACCTGTAGATAATAAGGATGGGACCTAGACGCTCTTCATTGATTATCGGGCACCAAGCAAAATCACTATCAGGAACAGGTATCCAATCCCACGAGTTGACGACCTTCTGGACCAACTGAAGGGGGCCAAGTATTTGAACAAGATGAATCTAAAGTTTTCCTATCACCGGGTTCCAATAGAGCCCACATATGTATGGAAGGTTGCCTTCAAATCCAAGAAAGGTTTTTTTGAATGGTTGGTTATGCCCTTTGGGTTGAAAAATTCCCCTGCTACTTTTATGAGGCTAATGGATGACATATTGTGGCCCTTCACCAACTCATTTATGATTATTTATCTGGATGAAATCTTCATCTTCATCAAGAGTTAAGAGGAACACTTGTAACACATTCGGAAAGTCCTTCAAACCCTTCAACAACACAAATTGTGTGCCAACTTGGAGAAATGCAGCTTTGGCATGAGCCAAGTCCAATATTTGGGTTACATCATAGATGAGCGTGGCATGATTGTTGATTCGACTAAGAACCAAGTCATTCAGGATTGGCTAGTCTCGACCACTCTAATGGAGCTTCGCAATTTTTTGAGCCTTGCAAATTTTTATCATAGGTTCGTGTTGGGATTCTCCCATATCACTTGGCCTTCAAGTCATATTACTAAGGGTGGGGCGAAAGAAATTTTTTCCTGGTCCAATTCCCAATAGAAGGCATTTTTTGAGTTGAAGAACCGACTCTGTTGTACACCAGTACTCACACTTCTAAACCTGCAACGACCATTTGAAATCGAGATAGACACCTCAGACTATGTGATTGGTGCAGTCCTCACGCAACAAGGGCATCTAGTGGCCTATCATAGTGAGATACTTTCTAATATAATTTGTAAGTACCCCACCTATGATAAAGAGATGTATTCCATCATGTAGGCTTGCCAAAAATGGAAGCACTACATTCTAGGGAAGGAGACGGTCATCCACACCGATCACCGACCTCTTTAGTCTATACAAACACAAGGGAAGTTACAAAACGATTGCCATCATAAGTGGTCTACATATCTACAAAAATTCCACTTGAACATTAAATACGAAAGGGTAGCACCAATCATGTTGGAGACTACCTCAGCTGGCCCCCAGTTGCAACACTGACTAATGTTCTCAACTTTTATGGCCACGAGACCTCTGGATGGCCACAACTATACAAAAATAATCTCAATTTCACCTCCACATACCAAATTCTAGTAAATGGAAAGCAAGTGCCTAATTTCCACCTCTGGCATGTATTATTATGCTACTTAGGCCACCTTTATGTTCCTTCAAGCGAGTGTGCCAAGCTGATTTGGGAGGCACACTACACTCGGGTCACATGAGACTTTGGTGTAGAGAAAATTGTGGTTGTACTAGAAAAGTAATTTTAAAGGCCCAAACTTCGACTGGATGTTGGTAAATATATCAGATCCTGCACTGCCTATGCTATCACCAAGCCAACCATCAAGAAGCAAGGCATGTACACTCCTCTGCCTACTCCCAACCAGCCGTGAGAATCCATCTCTGGGACTATATGTCTGGCCTCCCTTCTACCAAGCATGGTAATTACTGTGTATTTGTGGTCGTGGATAGATTTTTTAAAATGGCTATATCTATGCTACAAGAAGAGTATCACAATAGAAGACACTCCCAAACTCTTCTTTAAATGATTGTGCATCCATTTTTGGATCCCGCAGAACATTATATCATATTGGGATAGTAGGTTCCTAAGCACATTCTGGTCAAGCCTTTGGGCATGATTGGACAAAAATCTCACCAATTCGACTGCCTTACATCCCTAGGCCGATGGCCAAATGGAGGTCATCAATAGGATGATAGTGCACATACTTTGCATGTACAACTCCAAGAATCCACGAACCTAGGATGAGAGTCTTCCATATGTTCAATACAATTATAAAAGAGATCTGCATAACTTAACTAGTTGCAGTCCCTTTCAAGTGGGTCTAATATTTCAACCATTGTGTCTAATTGATGTTGACATGCCCCATGCGACTACGCATACATAATCCACACATGTATTGTCCGAGGCTAATAAAGCGGCCATATTTATTGAACGCATCCAATACATGTACCAGTAGGTTCATGAAATCTTGGAGAAGTCAAATGCCAAGTACAAGAAGAAACATGATCAACATTGAGCGCCACACAAGATTTAGGTGGGCGATAAAGTTTCGTTGCATTTGCAGAAAGAACTCCTTACCAGAGCCCATCAGAAGCTCAGATCACTCTGATATGGTCCTTACACCATTACCAAGGCTATGGGAGACAATGATTTTGAGCTCATCATTCCCCCATTTCTTGGCCTACATCCAGTCTTCAATGTGGACTGCCTTCGACCATACTTCCCACCATTACTGGACACATCAAACATTGCAGAACAACTCACACCAACAAAGTTAAACCCATAATGCATGGAAAAAGGCACAACCAATTGTATTATGGAAATACAGATCAAAAACACTCACTAGTAGAAGATCCAACTATATCGGGTTGTTAAAGCTAGCCAACTCCTTCACCAAGGCAAGTGGTTCAATACGGACCAAGTTCAACAAAAGTTTCCCCATCACATGGAGGCATTCAACGCAATGGGGATCATTTCTTCCGAAGGGGGAGGATTGATCCAGGTGGATGTTGGTGGCCACCTACCTATTCCACTAGGACCCCACCATTTTCTTTTTCATTTCTTCATTTTCCTTAATTGTAGCACAATTTACTATTTTTGGCAGTTTTTCAGGTCCTGGACTCTACGAGCTGTTTTGAGGCCCTAATCTCCTTTTTTGGGAAAAACAATCCCAGCATGGGCTAGCAACATGTGTTGGCTGGTTAGAAGTTGTAGTCCTCGGATAGATATTTCTAATGAAGTATTTTGCATGTCAAATGGAGATTATATGCCAAAGTTACAACCTCGGGAAATTGATGACCAATTTACCCAAACGGGGCCTATAGTTTTGTGCTTCATCTTTTAGGGTTAGGTTTTTGGATGTTTATGGTTTTCCGTTGTTTCTCAATAATAAATAGGCCTTAGAGCCTCATTTTAACATAGTTCAGAGGCATGTAGCTACCACATCTCTTCATAAAGATAAGCTACCATCGCCTAAGCTAGCCTTATTTCCATTCTATTTGTAAGCATATTTCAATATTTGATATTAATGAAATGAAGTGTTACTTTTGTTGCATCTCTATATTTATGGTTATATCTATTATTTTTTGTGTTCCCGTTTAAGTTCGTATCAAGTGCCAAAGGGTTGAATCAGTGAACTCGCATAAACAGATTGAAACGAGCCAAAGGGATGAGATTTGAGATCAAAGGCATGTCCATAGTGATTGCTAAGGTGATTCTCCAAGGGTGGAAGAGCTAATATTCATAGGATTGGATCAGATTGACTTTGGGGAAGAGTGAATATAGTAGGATGGTGCTGTACCACTAGCCATTTTAGGCTGCGATTTCTTGGTGCAATTCGACATGGGAAGAAGAAGCCATCTTGTTGTAAGAGATGTGGCAAAGTATTTGGATGGTGTGAAGGGAATCTAGTGCTTTCTCAAAGTTGAATATGTCCCAAATCTTGAATATTTGGGCCAATAAACCATGTGTTAGGGTAGTTTGAAGTGTCGATGCGAGAGTTGGTGTTACAATTCCTTTGATCATAGAAGAGATCTACGTGTGACTATCATGGTAAACCAAAGGTGTAATTTTTTTGTACAAAGTCTATCTACCATTTCTATTTGTTTATTTGTGTTCTGATTGCATCTGGTGTTGTTTATTTATCGGTGTGGATTAAGTCAACCCATAAGAATATTCTTGTTTCCAGATCTTACATGTGAAATAAACGAAATCTATTGGGCAATGGTGAGGCTCAAGAAAAAAAAAAAGGGTTGTTGTTGTGGAGGAGAAGTTTGTGGAGATGTGAAGCATCCTCTATGAGAAATTTCTAAGAAAGTACTATCAACCAACTGAAGTTGCGGGTTTAAAAACTTTGTAAACTATTGTTAATCACCGTGCTGGAAAAATATGTTGTGCATGTGGAGACAAAAATGGTGCATTAGGATGAGTGTTGCATGAAGTAAAAATAAGGAGCATCGATAACAAAAAAATAAAAAATAAATCAGGTTAACACATCTATGCAATGGAATTAAAGCACCATGCGCGATAATGTTTTCGATATTTTTTTAGTGGGAATTTTTTTCTTTAATGACTTTATTATAAAGCCTCGTTTATCTATTTAGGGATATTTTTTGTTATTTCATATATATTATAATAAATATATATTATAAATAATATATATATACTATTACATATATATACATATATATATATACATATGGGTTTTTCACCATTAATGCCTCATGGTATAAAGTGATAAGGTGAAGGTGTGAATTGTTAGTTGATTATTATGACGAATAAATTGTAAAAGAGAAAAGGAGCATGCAAATCAGTCTTGGGTTAGCAAAGAAGAGTTAAACAGTTCCACAGAGATATGAAGCAATTCAGGAAAAAGAATCAAAGGGCATAACGTGAATCCTTAGTAGTAGATCTACAGGTAGGTGCAGAGATTGCAGAGGAAAACATTATGGATGACTCAACAACAATTGATGAATTGAAGAAAGAGGAATTTTCAATTAAATTTGATGATGGATATTTGTTTTATGAAAATTTATTTCAGGTTATCTCTTAAAAGAATTTGATTGATAAAAGGTTGTTTACTTTAGACAACCAAGAGGTTAATGCTCTACCCATCATGATACAAGCAACATAAAATCATCTGATAATCTTATCACAATAGTAGAGACAAAAGAACATGAAGAGGAAATCATAACAACAGTTAAAGGGAGAAGAAAGTTTAAAGATGCCAAAATTGATTATGATGCCCCGGATAAATCTTATTGAAGAATGGCTTAAAAATTCATTTGAACAGATTGATGAAGGTATAAAATATGCAGCTGATGTTCAATTCTTAATGGTGAAGGCTCTTGAAAATGAGCAAAATGGTGAATAGATAAATAATTTCGATGACATAGAAATGGAAACAATGGTGGATAAATTTGAAGTTTTTCATGGTATTTTGATGCATTGGAGCCTACATGTAATCAAATATTGTTATGAACTGATGAGGAAAAAGTCAAGTAAACAGGAAATTATTGATGATGAAAATGTACTTGTTCAAAAATAGTTGAAATGGAGTGGTACCATACTAGTTGCAATAAGAATAAATATCCAGACTTCATGATCTGGAGTAGTTAGAAGACTAAACAGGTTGAAAGCGTTAGAGCTTCGAGCAGCAAGTCCAAGAAGAAATTTCACCAATATGTTGAATCAAAGAAAGTAAAGATGAAATATTTGAGTCATATTTGTAAGCTTAGCTAAGAGTTAGACCAATAGGCATTGTTATGTTATAGCAAATCCATTTCTCCATTAAGGAGGGATGTTAGAATAATGTAGAAATTGAAGAGTCTGGAAATATGATAGGTTTGTTGAGTCGTCTTCATAGTTGTTAGGAAATGTTCTAGATCTATGTGAGTTACAACATGTTGTTCTAGAAGTAATTGTTTTCCAGTGTAAGTGAGTTGTAGCCAAGTTAGAGTCTCTATCTTCTACATTGTTATGTCCATCAAGTCTAGTGATCCCATAGTTATATAATAGGACACATTGTGGTGTATTTGCATTAAGCAAGTGTGTAGGCTAAGAATTGAATTCATAAAATACTCCGTTGTGTTAAACTCTGTGTTTTCGATTAGAGGACCCTATCAAATAGACCAAGACATCAAACAATTAAGAGAGTCTCATGAAAGTTAGTAACCTTGTGGATGGTAGTACTAGGTCATGCAAACATTAAGTCTTTAATCGATTGTCTCTCTTCTCATCTACAAGAAGAACAAGAGTTATCATAAAATAGAAATCATAAAGTTTAACACAGTGGAATACTTTATTAATTTAGGCCTAAGCATGCACACTTACTTCCTACAAATACATCACAATGTGTCCCATTATATAACTATGGGATCACTAGACTCGATGGGAATAACAACATGTAAGATACACACTATGACTCAGCTAAAAGGCAATTACATTAGAAAACCATTACTTCTAGAACAACACCTCGTAATTCACATAAATCTAAGAAGACAACTCAACAAACCTATCACATTTCCATACTCTTCCATTTCTACATTATTATAACATCTCCCCTTAAATGAAAAATGGAATTGCTATAACATAAATAACAATGTATGCTAGTCTAAGTCTCAACTAAGCTTGCAAATGTGACTCAAACATTTCATTTTAACTTTCTTTGCATCAACATATTGATGAAATTTCTACTTGGACTTGATTCTCCAAACTCTAATGCTTTCAACCTATTTAGTCTTCTTCTTACCCATATCATGAACTCTAAATATTGCTTCTTATTGCAACTAGGATGATGCCACTCCATTTGAAATAATTTGTCAGCAAGTACATTTTCATTGTCAATAGTTTCCTTTTCATCTGAGTGTTGCCTCATCAGTTCATAATAATATTTTATTTCCTCTAGACTCCAATGCATCAAAATACCATGAACCTCTTCAAATTTATCCACCACTATTTCCATTTCTATGTCATCTAAATTATTTATTGATTCACCATTTTGCTAGTTTTCAAGAGCCTTCACCATTAAGCATCTAACTCTAGCTGCATCTTTTAGACCTATTATTGAATTGAGGCTTCTGTGATCCATATCAAACTTTTGAAGATTCTTCAGCGAAAATCACATACAGAAACTTTTGTCGACGCCTTTCGAACCAACCAGTGTGGTTCATTGTCAAGACAAGTTGAATGAGCAGATCTCGCTTTGCACATTGAATAGATAGGGCAGAATATCCAATGACTCAATTTTCTCGATAAGGTAACGACTGAAAAAGACAACAGCTCGATTTGACTAAATAACAGCTAGTTTGACTATGATAAGGGGTATATATATATATATGTGTGTGTGTGTGTGTGTGTGTGTGTGTGTGTGTGTGTGTATGTATATATGTATTATTATTAATTTATTTATTATTTTTAGGAACATCGGTTATTAAATTCAAATAAAAATCGTAGTGAACCATGTACAAATAGAATAAGTAAATAATATATTTAATAAGAAACTCAAATGAATGAATTGCAAATACATTAACACACAAACACACACACCACACATTATATATATGTAGTTAGTTATAAAGCCAAAATAGGATCAAAGTTAACACCTTTATCTAATCTAAATTATATTAGAATATTATAGTTTTAAATCTCTATATTTCAACACAAAAATTTTTTAAATAAAAAACATTAGAGAATTCAAGGTTTAGAAATATTTCTAATTCTAATCATGGTGATTAAGGATAAAAAATAGAATATTAGTTTTAATTAATTAATTATAACAATAGCATTAATTTTTTTACATTAATTTAAAATAAAAACTTAATTAATAGACAAAGAGTTTACACATAAAATAAATAAATTACCATATTAAAAATTAATTATAAAATTAATTATTGTAATATTATAAAATAAATAAGTTTAAATTAATAGTCACATAGTTTCCATATAAAATTTATTTAAAATAAATATTAATTTCTATTCATTTAAGGGGGGGGGGGGGGGGGGGAAGAAAACGACTAGGAGGAGAGGGTTGGAACCCAGCAACTACTGATTTTCTAGCGATCCTCTCTATTGAGATTGTTCGGCCTTTTTTCAATATCAAGGGCTTCCCCAAATTTCTGGTGATGGAATTGTGACACTCTAGCAATCACGCTAGCCTCCTCGATGCAGACATGATGATTGGTTTTCTCCACATGCTCTGCTAAAGCGGAAGACTTAGTTCTCATATGCTTGAGGTCAGCTGCGTGCTCACTAATCCTTTGATTAATGGAGCGACCAGTCTCCCCAATATAGGGGGTCGCACTTGAACAAGGAATAATATAAACCCCTTTCATGTCATTGGGATCGATGGGATCCTTCACAGATCTAAGGGATTTACGAATGGTGTTAAGAGGTCTAAAAGTTGCGAGGACATTATGATTTTTAAGAACCCTCGGGGAATTTTGAAGCCATTCTTCAATAAGCTTTATTTGGGCATCATAATCAGTTTCATTTTTCACTTTTCTGGGCACCATTTTCTTTTTCATTTTTTCATTTTCCTTAATTATAGCACAATTTACTATTTTTGGTAATTTTTCGGGTCCTAGGCTCTAGGAGTTGTTTTGAGGCCCTAAATGACTTTTTGGGAAAAATGATCCCAACATGGGCTAGCAACATGTGTTGGCTAGTCATAAGTTGTAGTCCTCGGATAGATATTTCTAATGAGGTATTTTGCATGTCAAACGAAGATCGTATGCCAAAGTTACAACCTCGGGAAATTGATGTACCAATTTACCCAGACGGGGCCTATAGTTTTGGCGCTTCATATTTTAGGGTTAGGCTTTTGGATGTTTAGGGTTTTCCATTGTCTTGGAGCCTCATTGTAACAGAGTTCAGAGGCATGTAGCTACCATTGCCCAAGCTAGCCTTATTTCCATTCTGTTTGTAAGCATATTTCAGTATTTGATATTAATTAAAATAAGTGTTACTTTTGTTGCATCTCTATATTTATGGTTATATCTGTAATTTTTTGTGTAACTTTTTATGTTTGTATCAGGTGCCAAAGGGTTGAATCAGTGAACTCACATAAACAGATTGGAACGAACCAAAGCGCTGAGATTTGAGATCAAAGGCATGTCTGTAGTGATTGCTAATGTGAGGCTCCAAGGGTGGAAGAGCTAATATTCATAGGATTGGATCAGATCGGCTTTGGGGAAGATTGAATATAGTAGGATGGTTCTGTACCACCAGCCATTTTAGGCTGCGATTTTTGGTGCAATTCGGTGTGGGAAGAAGAAGCCAGCTTGTTGTAAGAGATGTGGCAAAGTATTTGCCCAGTGTGAAGGAAATGACTGGGGAATATAATGCTTTCTCAAAGTTGAATAGGTTCTAGATCTTAAATATTTGGGCCAGTAAGCCATACGTTAAGGCAGTCTGAAGTTTCGGTATAAGAGTTGGTGTTACATTTCCTTCGATCATAGAAGAGATCTATGTCTGGCTGTCGTGGTAAACCAAAGGTGTCATTTCTTTGTACAAAGTCTATCTACCATTTCTATTTGTTTATTTGTGTTTTGATTGCATCTGGTGTTGTTTATTTATCAATGTGGATCAAGTCAGCCGATAAGAATACTCTTGTTTCTAGATCTTACATGCGAAATAAACAAATCTATTGTGCAATGGTGAGGCTCAAGAAAGAAAAGAGGTTGTTGTTGTGGAGGAGAAATCTGTGGATATGCGAAGCATCCGCTGTGAGAAGCTGCTAAGAAAGTATTATCAACCCACTTAAGTTACGGGTTATAATACTTTGTATTGTTAATCACCATGCTAGAAAAATATGTTGTGCATGTGGAGACAACAATGGTGCATGAGGATGAGTGTTGCATGAAGTAAAAATAAGGAGTGTCGATTATAAATCAAGTTAACACATCTATGCAATGGAATTAAAGCACCATGTGCGATAATGTTTTCGATATTTTTTGAGTGGGAATTCTTTTTTCTTTAATGACTTTATTATAAAGGTTCATTTATTTATTTAGGGAGATTTTTGTGTTATTTATTATATATA